>VZRX01002446.1:47770-110326 GCA_013398075.1 Notiomystis cincta
GCGGTGCCGCAGGCGCAGGACGCGGCTCCGCGGTCAGCGCTCCGGTCCGAGGCGCTCCTCGGTGCCGCTCCTCGGTGCCGCTCCGCCGTCGCCGCCCTGCGGGACTCCCCCGTGGGCGCCCCGCGCCGTGGCTCGGCGCCGAGGCCCCTCGTCGCCACCCCCGCAGGTGCCTGGGCGGGGGATGCTCGGTGGCGGGGCAGCAGCGTTCCGGCAGTGAGTCGGGAGCCCGAACCTGTCGACGAGAGAGTCGTTTGCCGGCAAAATGCAGCTTTTGGGGGGCTTGCGCGGAGGTGTGCGGGGAAGGGATCCGTGACTGCAACTTGTCCGTTTTCATGCAAAAGAACGGTTCTGCGTATTCCCGTAGACAGCTATTCAGTCCGGCTGGGGAGAGCGTTGGTGTTCGGTAGCCTTGAGCCTATGTCAGTAACCACATACAGGCAGCTTAAGAGGATGCCGAAATCTTGAAGTTCTGTTACAATTCAACTTTTGCCTGGAGGCTGTAGAAATTGAGCCTCTCTCCCTTGCAGTGCAGTTGTTCCCTTGACAAGGTTCAGCAGAAACCTTGTTAGATTTCTGTGGGTTACAAGGGAGGGTAACTTTGCTGCTACCGCTCCATCGGGTAGAGGTCCCTCAGCTCTCAGTAGGGGATTCTGAATTGCCGACGTGTCCTTCCTTGCTTGCATCCAGAGGCTCCAAGAGGCTTCCAGTCCGTATAAATCTTGTACTCTTGAAAGCATAATTGAGGCCAGTGCCTTGGTGTTTTAAATGTCTGGGTTTTTTTTCCAAAGGATTAAGATTGGTTTTTGAAGTAAGATGGAGATTTTTTTTTCCTCTGAATCCTATGCAAATGACTCACAAGCTCAGTTTCAAAATTATAAAGGATAGGTAGGCACCTTTTCTAGAAACCAATTGAGAGCAAAACAGCCCACAAAGTACTCCAAATACAGTTTGCTGGGCTTAGAGGAAGCATTAGTAGAAAGGGAGAAGCTAAAGTTATTTTTACTGAAATAGCGAAGTGTTAGCCTGCACTTTAAATTAAACTGCTCAGAAATCCACTGTGTAATCTACAGTTTCACCCTAATACTGTTTTCAGTAAGCAGGACAAATCTATTTTCTGGCAAAGGGTTGAACAGATGGCAATCCATTAACAAACCTGACTTTTCAAAGGAAATATTACTATTTCAGAATTATACATCTCTTTTTGTAAAACTATGCTTTAAAAATTCCACAATACACAAAAATGCAAATTAGTCCTAATTTAAATATAAGCATCTGTTGTCTGTGTCCAGAATATGCCTAACCAGTTGGCAGGCATGCCAATGTTACAGTCTCCCTGGTTGTCAGCCAGGGCTGGTATTAGTGTGAGTGAGATAAAACATCACAGAATGATAGGATGTGATGTGCAAAACAAAAACACAGGCAAGAGGAAATAGATTTAAAGAGCGCACCTGGCCTGAAGAAGGCCATTTTGCCAGAGGGTACACTCCATCACTTGTAATGAGCTGCTGCATCAACTGTACAGGATGGGGCTGGAGCAACTCCAGAAGCAACTAGACCAAGCCAGTGCTCCACATATTTCCTCTGTAGTCTTTCTTTCACAGCCATAGGAGAGGGAAAGTTCTACACAGTGAGATTTTCTAGATTCCTGTTGCTTTTGTTAAAGCATATGAGCTATGTTTACTGTCACTATGCCTTGCACTTCTCTGCTGTGGTCTAGGCATAGCCCTGAAAAGTCTTGTACCCTCATATCCCTTGCACCGTGTACCATGGGGAGCTCAGCACAGCAAGAAAGTAGGGATTGTTTCAGGAGAGGTGGTATTGACAGCCTTGTGTTTCTGGGGGAATTGCTGCTTGATCTCTGTCCAGGAAGTGTTCTGCATTCCTCCTTGTTATGGGTCACTGACATGGTAAAACATCGAATGGATATATACATTAGAAATCTGAATTATGCTCTGACATGGTCTCCTCCTGGAAAAAATATATTGACTGTATTCTAGTACATAAATGAGAGCTTTCTTAAAGCCTGACGTAAATGGCATTCGAAACCTGTATGGTAAAAAAATTACCATTTAAAGGTGAAGGGCATGGTGTGTGTGAATGATTGAAAGCCAATTATATTCTGGAAGATTACTTCAGTCCAAAGCACAGGAATTAATTTCCTTAATTCCTATCATCATGTGCCTTTCTACCTGCACAAATGTGTGCAAGTTCCATTAGGGCTCTTTAATATGTAGAACAAGTTCACAAAATAATGGAAATTTTAATCACTTACAATTGAATCTCGAAGGCTTTTGCCTGACCTTTGCGTGTCGCTCTGTTGGGAGGAGGGGAAGAAATCAGCAACTGTTTCAGGAAGGAAACCTAAGGCACTGCAGCGAGGAGTGGTACCACTTAGGGGAAGGTGGCTCCAGCATTTGGGAGCTTTGGGAGAGGAAAGTGCCTGCCTGCTGGGTGTCTTCCAACAGCCAAGTGAGTCTTCTCTCTGAGAAAGTGCTCCCTTCTTACCTTTATTGCAAATGTCTTACATCCTGAATCGATAGCACCCCATCCGTAATCTCCAGTGTCCATCCAGCTAACTGGTGGAATTTTCTTGTAGATTCAAAGCTTAAACCTTCAAGGTATAGGGAGCTGTACCTTGTTTCAGATTGAGACAGAGTTACAGTAATGTCTTTAATATGACAGGCAAAAAAAAGCAAGATTGGGATTTTCTTTTCTTTTTTTTTTACATTCGAGGTTATGGATTTTTTAAGTACATTCCCAGTTTAATTTACCTCCATTAAAAAACCCAAAATGGTCACTTCAGTCCAAAAGAGAAATGTTTAAAAACACCTTTACAGTTACTTTTCACGTCTTCCACAGGTATGTCTTCAGTAAGAACTTTGTTGACTCTGGTTACAGAGAGCTCTGGTTGCAGTTAATTGGCATTTTCCAGCAGAGTTTATTTGTATTGGCAAACCTCTCATCATCTTACTGCCTTTGCCTCTCCTCCCAGTGTCCTTTGTCTTGCACAGAGCCATTGCTTCACCCTTCCCCGTGACCAACAGTAGCTGCCTTCCCCTTCATTATCCAGAGCCCCAGGTCTCCCTCTCAGGCTGCCTTCTGTCGCCTTGCTCTTCTCCAAGCCCTGGTGCAGTTAACTCCATTGCTCTGTGTATTGTCCTTAATCTTTATCCATTTTCACTGTTCAGCAACCCAATTTCCTCCTCTAATCCTCGGTTCTTCTGCTGTGCGGTGACTGTCGCCACCTCAGCAGCCTGACACTGTCTCAAATGCTGCACACAGATCCAGCACCAATGTTCTGCTTTTCTCCAAGTGCAGTGTCACTCCCCCAGCCAGTTTAGCCTCCTCATGTTTATATGAAGACCTGTGAGTTCCTGTGTGCTGCAGGTACACGTTCCAAGCAACGAGAAATTAAAGCAAGCTTGTTGGGGGTGGGATGGCTTAGACTGTTTGAGCACAGTCTGATGAAAGCATTTTATACAAGTTACCCTCCTGGAAATATGTTAGAAGGGAATAGATTTCTGTGCTTCCCTTGGCACACATTTAAGGAGTGGTCATATGGAGGCCTGCAAATTGAAGGAGGCATCTTTCTAGCTATGCATTATAGATGTTCCTGTCTATATGAACTGTATTTGACTAAATGTCTGACATATTTTTCATAAACCTTATCTTACTTCAAATTTTGCTTATATTCTTTCTTACAAGATGAAAGTCTGCTTTGAAAGAAAACTGACCATGTATTTTCTCACACCACTGCAAAATCTCAGTCCCTCTGCTTAGGATCACAAAAATGGCAGCTTTAAAAGGGCACTTTTCAAAAGTTGTGCTTGTTTTTATAGATATACTCTTAGCCTATACAAAGACAACCTCCTGATCAAGAACAAGGCAATATCTTTTCATGTGAAGAGGGACTTTCAACTTCCTTTTGTTAATAATCCATGTCCTACTATGTTTTTCCCTATGTAGTTACTGTTCATTTCAGTCATTGTTTTACTTCTTAATGTGACTGAAGGTAAAAGAAGAAATTTGAATAGACTGAATATACAGTGCTTATACTTTAATCCTGTGAAGTTTGATAACGAGGTCATAATTATTGGCTATTGACAAACAAATTTGTCTTGATTTCAAATACATCCTTGGAAATGGAAAGATTTCCTGCTGCTTGGCTGTAATCCATTTCTGTTGTTTTTTACAAATTCAAGCAAATATTTTTCCAGTGGAGTGGGTATCCCAAAATTTCCTGAAAATCCATTATAAAGCTCCATGTTCAGTGACAATAAATAAGAATACAAATGGGCTTGGAATTGCCATTAGCTTTTAGTGATGTTAGATAAACTTAGTCAGATGTGGTAGCAGATGGCACCTGACCATTAATATACATGGGTGCTTGACAGAGTATTCCTTCTTCCTTTCTCTTCATCTCTTCTTGTCATTTTTCTTCTCACTACATCCTCATAGCCTACATAATTGGGGATTTTCCCCCATCTTTGCCCATATATATGTACACAACAAAAATTGTATTGAACATAGGTTGGGTTAGACTGTACATATATTATTATAATGTATATTAGCTTGGAAAAAAAAATAAAAAAACATACTCATCAGGAAGAGAAAATCAGATTCATAAAGTGAGAAATACAGTCCTTGACAGGGGAGTAGCATAAAGGCAGATCTCTTTTGCACAGGGTGAAGCCCTGTGGAGCAGTGCTAAGTGATGTGCTGTTCCCTGCCTGGCTGCTTGTCTGTCATTGGGATGTCTTCTCTTGCTCTTCAGCCTAGCATGCTAAAATTGAAAAATCCTTCTGCAAGTGCCACACACTTCAAGTCTAACATTTCTCCTCTTGATGTGCCAACTGAGGACATATAAATAACTGGATTCATTCTTCCAAGAAAAAAAAAGTCTGTTGTTTGCAGGGACAGAAAAGAAGTGACAATTCTAGTCTCAGGCTAAAATGTTTGGGTTTTTTACATCAATATGTTACCATTTATTTGATTTTTTTAGATGCATTTTTCTGAAAGGGTGGATTAAGGTAAGCGGATTGGGGCAGTGGGTTTTGGGTGTTGACCAGGACGCTTTACGAGGATCTGTGCAATTGCAGCATTGGTCAGTTAGATGTGTAGTTCAGCTGTGCCACTGGAACTCTGGAGCTGGACTGGAAGCAAACACCCACCTACATGTCACTTCTGGTGTTCATGAGTCGTGTAAAAATGCATGGATTTAAAATGTAATACACATGTCCAACTGAAATGTCTCTGGCAATAGAGTCCTCGCCTGAAGAGGTGCTGGGGCACGTGGGAGCTCTGTGCAAGGTGGGATATGGCTGAGGTGGCTGGGCACCCATAGGAGCACATCTTTTAGTTTGGGCTTCCCCTCGAAGGTAGGGCCTTGTCCTTCAGCCCAGAGTGATGCATGGTGACATGGGAATTGAGAGCTGCACCTGTGTGCAGACAGATGGAAACATCTACAAAACTCATGGCAGCTTTTAACATTAAGTCACCTTTTTGAACTGTATAGGGGGAAAACCTTAAATTTTCAGTCATGTTTCCTTCAATAACATGTAACTAATAAGAAGGCAGAATCTGCAGAAGATGGATGTGCTGTCAGGACAGGTTTCTGAGGTACCTTTGAAACCAATGGCAATGCAGGGACCTTGAGTTCCTTTTGCTGTCTGTGGATGAAAATGTTCTTTAGACATGCTAACTCCAAATGAATCATTTAGTTTATCTGAATTTATCCTCCATTGAGGAAAATGGTATGGTGAACTCACCTATGTCCTGCTTTTGACCCCTCTGATAGCACCTGCAGCTGGGGGTAGAGGCTATGACAAGATCCTGCATAGTTGCAGGATTCACTATTTGTTACAAGTTGCAAGAGCATTAGTGATTAGAAAGCATGAGGGATACTATTTTCTATGTTGAAAATGTATACTCTCCAGTTACAGATAATGTTGAAAATTAAGAATTTATTTTTTAAATAACATCCCTATGCTAAGGCCCACATATTTCAGTTTCACACTGATGTCTGAGAGATACTTTTATAACTTCCGAAAAATGTATTGATCTTTTGATGTAAACAAACAGTTTTCTTAATCCCATCCTGTTGCTTGAGGTGGACTTCTCTGATGATGTTACCAGAAAGAGAAGTTTTTGGAAAAACGTAACAAGTGAAGAAAGCTTTTTGCAGAGGATTATTTGTCCTTCGAGTTCACTGTTTCAGGACATATACATGTCCATTTCTCCTTGAATTAGATGACTCTCACGCAAGTGCAAAAAATATAAGTACAAGTTTTTGTCTGACCTGTGTTATTTGAATACAAAATACTGTTCTTGTAGGTAATGCAACAGAATTTGAAATATTAATTAGGTAAAACTATTCATTCCAGTTACTTGTTAGAAGCACAAATAATAATAAGGAAGGATTTAAGAGGAAACCAAACAAGCGCAGATAGTGTTTTGAAGCACATAACTCTAAATTTGTGAGTCTGCCTTCCATCACATGCAGTTAATTTGTTTTACATGATGCATTTTTGACATTTTAAAAAGTAATATTTACTAGTGTGCTATGGACTGTACATGTATGTATAAGTCCAGGCATTTTCAAAGTTAATCTCAGTCAGCTTAATCTTCTTTTGAGACATATACTGAAGAGTCAGTGTCTGAATGAGAAACATTCAACTATTAATTCTCTGAGAAGATTTGATTCATAAATGCACATTTACATATAATAAAAATGTTTTCCTGAGTGTATAAACCACAAGCTTGGATCTTAGATATGTTAAATAAAGAGGTAGATGCATGTATGTATTTGAGAACTTGTTTTATCAGGGTCCAAAAGGGAGTGATTAAATAAACCTCAAATTTCTCTTTCAAAATGCAGCTTAGTTAAGCTAGCAGGAAATGCACACAGCTTCTCATAATGTGCTGTTACCCTACTGCTGCTTTACTAATAATTATAAGAAAAAAGAGATTAAAAAATCTTGATTAGAAGAAAAAGATAAAAAAATCTTGATTAGAATACTGTGTCTCAATAAGAGATCAGAGCATGATTGTTCTTTATTTTTTAAAAGATGGAACTATGAAGTATCCATGAATACACAGAGCATCAAAACATTGATTTTGTTTCCATTCAAACAGGGATAATTGTAGAAGAAAGAGTTTTGCTGAAAATAGGCTCTTAATTTATTTCTCCTGAACCAACGTTACATTTTACTGTTCTTTTCAATGAAAGACCATGTTTAATCACTAATCCTTCACATCCACTAACTCTTTAATTTTCTATTTCAAGCATGTCTTCTGAAAAAGTAAATCTCCTAGACCTTAAGGAATCAATTCCTCTACAATCAGTTAAGCATTGGGAAAGAATCTACTTGAAACAGATTAGGTGGATAACTGTGGCCATCAGCAGCAGTCCTAGCCCTCAGAAATGGATATATCATCATCTCTTCACTTTTCAATAAACTTGGCAGCTGTGTTTTTGTGAAACAATGCCTATTGAATCAGCACAGGAGCAAAAGATAGTATAGCTGTTCTTTGTTATACAGAGGCAGACCAGAGAAACTTGAAGAGGGAGTGGTGGCTTTCAAATCTGTGAAGCAGTCATTGGAAAAATAGGTGGTTGTATGTCTGGTCTTTGTAGCCTGACATTCTTGTAACCTGATTGTAACAGCTATGGAGTTCCTACACCTCACCTTTTGCATCCTAGTGGTGCAACTATGTGAAAGTGTGTGCCCCTCATATCTTAGGTAGATACCTTGGGAAATCAAGCTGCAACCTGAGAGGAGTTCTAGTACTCCTGTTCCAATTCTTGGGATCATTCAACATGTAGGACACCAAGCAACAGAACTGCAAAGGTGACAGTGAGCTCTCTGTTTCACATGGGTTTTCTGTTTCAGGGTTTTGTTCATAACTTGCTGCAGCAATTAAACAGTCACAGCTTTCTTAGAAGATCATATTTGTTTCAAAGTTGAAGGCCAACAGCGATCAGTTGTTGAAATTTGCCAGCAGTGTATCTGAACTGCCTCGTTTTGCAGGAATGTATTAACAAAGGATTTTATTTATGTTGCTTTCTTCTTGCTGTTGTCGGTTTTCATCTACACACTTTGAAAGAACATGTTTTTATTCCCTTCCTGAGAAATGCCTGGGATGTAGCCAGGTGCCAGAGAGATTCAATCTGCAAAAAGCAGTATCATCAAATCCACTAAAATTTAAGACAGAAAATTAACTGTCTTCTCATTACCTAAACCTACAAATAAAGTGTTAATCATGCGTGTGTAATTATTGTGTTTCATCCATTGTTTTGCACAAATGACGTATTTTCACTGTTGTCTCATTAGACTCTCACCATGTAGAAAAATAGAAGATAAAATTCGGATTCAAGTGACAATTGTATTGTTGCTGTGTACACTTGCCAGTAGCCCACAGCCATCTTTCTCATCTTTCTGGTAATCACATGAAAAGATTTAAGACAAAGATTAGCTGGAGAGATAAGAACTGACGGGAGGCAGCAGGAGACACTGGTAATGACATACGAGCAGGAAAAAAGTGAGAGTTACTGCTTTGGCTCAAACATAGTGCCTGTTGTGAAGGAGAATTAGCATCCCTAAGTTAACCCTACCTCCCTTTGTGAGACACCTGTTGGGTCCTTTTTTTTCCCTCTTCCTATCTTCTTCCCTGCCAACAAAAATCCCTATGATGCAGACTGAAAACACACGCTGGAAGTAGCAGTGTGGGAAAGGCATGAGGTTGCCCATATGGCCAATAGTTTTGTTTCGTGATGCTCACATAGTGTGTATAAATACTTGCTTTTGCTTAGGCAGGGGAGCAAGAGAATGGATTTTAGCTAAGAGAAAAGTGTGTTGCGTTTCATTCTGTTTTTCTTTGTTCAGGCAAGCTTATTCCCCATAATAATTTCTGTTTTCTGCTTCTAGTTTAGTGAAATTTTCAATTCCTTCACTGATTTTAATTTTTTTCCTCTGTACTTGAGGTTTAAATCACAAATGTAAGTATTATGTCTGAGTCCTCAGGTTGTGTATCAACCCCTTTCTTTTTCTTTTAATCTGAGATCAGAACCTCTAAAGTGTTTACATTAGCAGTTCCAAGTGTCAGCCAAGTGTCCAGAGTGCTTTTGTCTGATGTTTAAAGGAGCTTCATGCCAGCATTGTGAGCGGTGTCTGCCGAGGCAGAACTGATCCTACAAGATCAAGTGATGTGATCAAGAGACAGAGGAGGCTGGTGAAGTTACCAAGGCATCACTTTACATGATGTTTATCACTACAGAAGGCAGCAGGCAGTTTCCTTGCTTGTACATAGTTCAACTTGTTGAAACTTAATTCATTAAGGCTGGGTGTATTCACCCAGTGTATATTAAATTTCTCAGCTAGTTATAGCTTTCCTTCAAAGGATTTTTTTTTGTTATTTCACAGTTTCAAGAAATCAGACAGAATATCATTTCACATGTCTTGTGTAGGTAAATAACTGCTTTAAACACCTGCAGTCTCTATTTTTTAAAAAAATGCTTTCAGAAAGATTGGGAATTGAAATAACACAAAGTCAGAAACTACAAAATACCCTGCTTCCTGCAATAAACAAGTGTTAAATAATACAGGCTTGTATATTCCTTATATAAATATTGTATACTTATTTGAATACAAAATAAACTTTTTTAAAAAGTGTTTTCTTTTTGTAACATATTTGTAGCTAACTGTACCTAGTCAAAAAGAAAGGATCAAAATCATGTCTCAGCTTTCTATTCATCAGTGAATGGCTAACTATAAATCATAGTTATGATCACAAAGAGCAAGTATGGTGAAACATTATAAAGTCAAAGCTAGATACAAAGGAAATAAATTTTACCTTTTAAAAAAAGGAATTTTACCTTTCTTTCCCTCTTCTCTACAGCTAATACAGAGAAAAAAAGGAGATTTTGTTTTAAGTACTGCATTAGAAAACACCATCGTTTTCAATGCTCTTCTGTTCCTTGCATTTTCAGCTTTATGTTTTGATCTTTTCTCTTAAAGGCTAACTTGGTATCTTGTTTTTATGCTGATGCTATGTTTAATGTCTTCTGTACAAAGCAGTGGGTGCTGTCAAATGTAAAGGGTTGTTGTAGCTGTAATTTCATCTTTCTCACAGATGGCAAAATCTTCTGGTGAAAAATTTCAAACTTGTTTTTATGCACCTCCTCATCCTGATTGCTTTAGAAATTGCAGTGAAACTAATAATTTAGAAGCAGAAAAATTATGTCAGCATTTTAAAAGTATTAGTCTTTAAGGTTAATTTTAAATGCTCATCTTTGAAAATTCTATTTGTGTTATTGCTCTTTAGGCCTTGAATTAAGCCAGTGAAACCTCATCTTATTGAAATGATCCTGAATTATCCATTCATTTTTGCTTTACTCTTCTATGATTCATTATTATTTCTTTAAAAATCAGCACTGGAAATGTGACAGTACCATGACACTTTCTCTAAGTAACTGTTGAACTCTTAATAGTTTTAGGTACTCTACCGATCAGTCTCACACATGCACAAGTAAATCAAATCTGAAATTGATGAAAAAGATGCTCCTGTGACTTACATTAGTCATGTGAAGGTTTCAAGGAAAAAATTGGACTAGTTCTATCTATGTAGAATAATGATTATGCTAAGAAGATTGACCAAAGTAAAGCAAATACAGTTCTTACAGTTGGCTTTCATGGTAGGTTAAGGACAAAAATCCCTAGCTGAGGATAAGAACAGAAATCACTAGTCAAAACTTAGTAGAGTAAGAAGCAGGGCAAGGTTACTTAAGACATTGTAGACATTGTAAGTTTCAGACAACACAGAGAGCATATTTTTTCATTTAAGGGAACCTTTTTAATGTTGTATTTGAATGAGCTAAGCAGAGTATTCAGGAGCAGTTTGCCTGAAATGTCAGCATTTCAGTGTTTGCCCAAACCAGCCAAAGTGACTGAAGTATCTGAAGAGAACACTGAAGGGCTTTTGTGGTGCTGAGGATGCTGGATTGAGGACTCTCAAGACAGTTTTCTGTCTGTGATCACAGATGGCACTGCTTTCCCTGCAAATAAACTCTGTCCTTTCTGTAAGTTATTTTGCAAAACATCTCAGATGTCTCAGACCAGCCTGTCTTCTTCAGGTGTTGCTGCCAAAGCTGCTGGAAAAACTGGTATATAACATTGCCCTGGGTTGTGCAACAGTGGGTCACAGGCTCTGTGTCTGAGAAATGGACTGAAGCAGAGAACTTGGGTCCTGTGGTGCACCTGAGAAGTTAGAGCCAAACAGAATCTGAGCACAGCTCAAACATATAGACTAAAACAAGGTCTGATGAGTATCCAGAGAAAAGGAGCCTGCCCCAAGCACTGGGGGAATGTATGTAGAACTCATGGGGATATACCATTAATGTTATTGAGGGCAGTCATCCCACATCAGGCAGAATGAGAGAGACAGACATAAACTCAATTATAGCTCATGATTTCCCAATTTTTCTCATACTTTAAGAAGAAAAGAAAAATCCATAAAAGAATTAGTTAAGGCATTTAAAAAGCTTTAAATCAAAACCATATTGGCCTGCCTTGGAATGACACTTCTCTTGTCAAATGTAACTCTTCTGAAGTATAATGTCTCCTGGACCACACAGAGATAAATATGCATGAGTCTTTCTCTACATATCTGGAGAGTAAGAGTGGGTTTCATCATACTGATGTAGATGTCTGGTATGTAGGATGCAGGCCTTTACATCTAAGGTAATCATCTAGTGTTCCTTTATAGTCAACAAAGGACCAGGCGCTCCAGAGTATGATTCATTTCATGTAAAGTAGGTCAGATGAATTGTAGCCTCAAAGTGTCTGTTCCTCCTCTTTGACTGTAGCAACAGTTGAGGCTGAGTCGCTGAGCTGCCCATGTCTACGTCAAAAGTGCGGCAGCTGAAACCCTCACCACAAGATGAGTCATGAGAGCTCTGTACGGTTGTTCTTTGTTATTTTTATTTAGGTATTCATAGTAATGTTTAACTGCAGCAGTGTAAAGTTAAGACAAAACATTAAAGCCCTAACTGCTACCCATATCATCTGAACCAGAGTGTGGAAACACTGGTAGTATTATTCTTGCTTAATCTTGCTTATTTCTTATTAATTTGAGTAGACCTTACAGATGCATATTAGGAAGTGTTAAATAACATTGCAGTTTTCTAACAGTTTAGCTCATTTCTCCCTGTACATTGAGTGTGAAGTACGCCTTTAACTGATTACCATGAAATTTGGGGCAGGACAAGCATATCAATTTAAATGATAAAAAAGGCTGCTCTTTCCCTCAACATTTCGGAACCCTCCACATTAGACTAAATAAATATATTAAGTTAATTGAAGGGCCTCTGAATTTAGGAGAGCACTGTGCTGATAGTAAGGCAGCAGAGAGGTGAATGGAAACTTGTTGAACAGTCTGGTATTGTTAGAGTAAGACTTGCCATGTTGTATCAACCAGTGGCTGACAGCAGAACTCTAGTAATACAGAACATTTTTTAGAGATAAACACTGAAATTTTTCCAAAGCTGATGCTTTAACCATGGAGTCACATAAATACTTTGATACAATGTACTAGGGCTGCTGGCTATGAATTATGAATGAACTTTACTAATCACCACTGAATTTTGATTTCCTAACCATTGATTACCTGCTGTCATTTGATAGTGTTTGGAGAAGATTGCTAAATATAATAAAGCATCCTGTAGGTCTGTGGAATTATGATAAAAAGTTAACAGAATAACATTAAGAATTCTGGAATGTATTCTCATGAGCTTAAAGGAATAACTACACCTGAATGCAAGTATTGGAGGAATGAAAAACTACTGGCAAGTATAAGGACCTGTTATGTCATGCAAATTCTTCACCTTCAGCCTGATTAAAGGTCTTCAGAGCTTGCAAATTTCCAGGATTATTATTCTGTAATGCCGTGGTGAAGCTAGTGAATATTTTAGAGACTTACTGAGTATCCTTGCTGACAATTTGTAGTGATGTTTTACCTCATTGAGGTATCAAAGGCTGGTGTTTATGCAGCACATTTACTTTTCCTAGTAACCAGCATACTAAAGCAGTGACAGTCTCCAGAATTAACAGGAATAAGGCATAGAAATTCATAGAAATTCATCAAGAAGATGAAACCTGTTCTCTAATAACTTGATAATACAAGAAGTCACCATATTTTGGCTTTGGGAATAACCCAACAACTTAATTCTAGAGTACTTACCAGTAAAGAAACACTGTGTTTCTGTGTGATTGCTGTTCTGACCCAAACTGAAATTGCAGCTACTATTTAACTGTCTAATATTCTCTTAAGTCAGAGGATAATATATTTATTTTAAAGATTGCAGACCAATACACTCATAGACTAGCACAAAAAAGGAACACTTATCTTGGTAGATCATTTTGCAGTATAAAACATGCACATACATTCTTTTCAAGAGCCACTCAGCTGTTAAATAGGAAACATTTAGCATGCTAGAATAATTTGCTATGTTTTTGCTAATAATTTTCAACCTATCTGACTAAACTGAAACAAACATAAACCCTGCACAAAATCTTAACAGCGTAAAACCTCAGCCTGGACAACTTTCAGAGAATGCTGGAGCCTGGTCTACGCAATTTTAGTGGTAACGTGAAAGAGCACCAAGTTCAGACCAGCCAGGATTCATAATTTGCTTTCAGGTTGTAAAAGCTGTATTAGGAAAAGCATTTGCTTTTTAAACATCTAACAAATAAAACAGATCAGTCTACAGTGCTTACTTGAGCGAAAGCCAGCAAGTGAAAACCGTAAATAACCGAACAAAGCGATAGCTAAGCCAGATGACCTTTTTTCTCAGCTGCACCCAGCTGTATATATATGTGTACATCCTGTATACAGTGTTCCACTTGCAGTTCAGTGCAGTATCCCACTACTTCTGTGTTCTAGTGATTTCTCCAAGGGTTTGGATAGTAATCTTCTGCTTGTGTCCTGCTAGCAGTGCAAGTGGAACATCATTCAAATGAAAATACAGAAAGAACACTTGAAATGAAGATTTTTTTTTTTTCTGAGAGTCATGCTTTTCTTCTGATGAGTGCACTTGATAAAATACATTCCACCCACCCACAGCCCCCTGCCTTCTCTGTGTTCCACTGATAACGTGACCCACCACACTGAAAGAGTATTATTTCCTGAAAGGCTGTAGGCAAGCATGATGATGAGAAGAAAAAGAGGAATGAATGTTAAACAGAATGGGAGAGAGAGGAATTGTGCATATGTATGAGAAAATCAGAAAAAAAAAATTTAAAGTGTGCCTAGAGTTGGATATAATATGGGGGGAGGGGAGGAAGTAAGTGCATATTCCTTTTAAAAGGTATGTATCATAAAATGCAAAGGAATAATTCTACCCACATCATCAGTCAATTCCTACCAATTTGTGGGATATGAATGGGGGAAATGATGATAACCACGTTAGCATGAGTTTCATGTTTGTATAAAAGAGTTCTTATTTTGGAAAATGTTTGAGAGTAGGCAAAACAATCCTTTTCAAAAATAAATATCTTTGCTTCAAGGGAGGACAAAGGAAATACACAGAGGAAAAAAGTAAGGGTATTTCATTTAAGTAGAACTTAAATAATTTTAACGTAATTCCGGGAATTTTTTAACATATATCTATGTAAATTCACACACACTCTTTTCATCCATTTACCCTTTTCACAAGTATGTAAGAAAATGATATTTAAGAACAAATCCTTGGTGATAACATTTACAAGCAAATCTAGTTAGATTTATAATCAAAGGTGGATTGGAGACAAGAAAATTATCCTGGCAGGATTTGTCAAACATATAAGAGTGCTCTCTAATTGACTTCAACAGGGGCGGATTCCCTGCTCTATGCTTTATTGAGTGTAACTTTAAAGTGTTCCTCATTGCCAGTAGTATCATCTCTTTGAGCAAGCACTTACTCCAGTTTTAGCTGGAGCTCACCTTGAGAGAGCCATCAGGAAGAAGCCTGTGCATCACTTAAGTTCTTGTGCACTGCTAAATTTCACTTTCTAACTTATTCTAACATTTCCCCTTCAAAGTTATTAATGGAACGAAATACAGCCTATTTCATGAGGTCATATTTTATACATTCATGTTTTTACATTTTTAGCCTGCTTGAAGTCGTCTGTTTTGTTATATTTTGCTCCTGACAAAGCATCAGCTGATAACCAACAGCTTTGGCTCTGAACATGTGCCTCATTTTCTCTCTGTAATTTATATACTGTTTTCTCTTCTGTAAGCAATATCCCACAAGTCATTGCCAAATTGAGCAAGCTATGGGCCCGGTGATGACAAGAGGAAGAAGACTACTTATTTTAATGGATAGGATATGGGAATAATAAATCAAAGCAAGAACTTGGGGGTTGGCATTCATGTATT
Source organism: Notiomystis cincta (assembly GCA_013398075.1). Lineage (NCBI taxonomy): Eukaryota > Metazoa > Chordata > Aves > Passeriformes > Notiomystidae > Notiomystis > Notiomystis cincta. Next base: position 63,185 of record VZRX01002446.1, read on the forward strand.
TGAGCATGCGGGATGAATTTAGAAGTGTGAAAAATCAGATATTCAGCTTTTGTTTACCTTCAGTCATTTCTGAGTCAGAAAGTTAAGTACTCTAGTACTGGCAAATGACAACTTAGTGCCCAGTTTTGCCTATGAGGCTACATAGTAAACACCCATGCTAGACTTTTCAACCAGAAGATGAATTTATCATTTTTGTTGTAACAGTCATCACTTTAGAAGTGATTGATTATCATCTGGAGTTTGACCAATGCCATAGGGAAGTGTTTAGACCTGTACTTAAATCTTTTAGATTGATTAATGTACCTAAAGCTTTTCCTTTCAATCAGTACAAATTTCCCCTTTAATATACTTAGGTTCAGGACTGTAGAAATGTGGGCTGTTTCCCAGAATTTTCAGGTGTGGTGATGACACTTGAAAACAATTGCAGAATAGTAACCAATCTGCCATCTGTGGCATTATCTTTTACAGCTATAGCTGGTGAGAGTCAAAGAGTTCAAAACTTACCTGAACTGGACTGGATAAGACCCCAGTCTGATTTAGGTTATGTCAATAGCTATCATGTATAACATGAATTACAGAGGCTTTATCTGATCTGTTATGGTAGGCTGTTGAAGCTTCTTCAGAATAACTCATCCAATTGCTTTGTGCTGTCTGATACTTCAGTTTGCACCAAATAGTAGTAATAACTGAGGAGTGTGAGGAGTACTTAACTAGCTACAAGTGTGGCAGATAAAGAAAAATTCCAAGGCAAATCTTTCAATAGCTTTGTTAAAAAATCATTGTAACACTGTTATTACTGAGAACATCAAAAATTGTGTTAGGTTTTCATGTTAGGTTTCCAGCCTGAATGATTCTGTGATTCTGTGATACTTAATGTTTTGTCGTTCTTTTGCAGTCTGTTGAAATGGTTCTTGCTAAAAGTGTATTTACTGCAACTTAAATCTTAAAACCATCTTCTTTGATGCATTAGCTCTTCTCAGTCATATTCTTCTCTCTAGAATCTGATTTCCACGGCCTCATTATCCCAGATCTCCTTTTAGCTTTCTGATCATCACTTCAGTGATGTTTTAGAGGGATCTTGCTTGATACAGCTGTGATCTGGTAATATGGACTGGGTGCCCAGTAGCAGCTGAAGCAGTGCTTGGGGCAAAAGCTCAGGTGCAATTGTTGAATGCAGGGTTAGGTTAGTTTCATCTGAAAGTTTATGAACTGCAAGACTGCTCTGCCATGCAAGCTACAGCCCACTAAGTGGAACCATCCTCCTGAAAGAAACACTTTGCTTTCTGCCATGCTTCCTTTCATGATTTGAACTGTCTTTTGGCAGATGCTTCTAAAAAAGCTTGAGATTTTTTTGGGTGTTTGTTAATCTACTAAGGCAGAACCTACCATGCTGACTAGTTGCCTTCCTCTTTAATTAAGTTGTAATTTTTTTGAGATGTCATTTCTCTTTTCCTAACACTGATGCAGTGGATAGTAATGTTTTCCTTATAAACACAAATTTATGGTTATGATTTTTTTCCTATTGCAGCTCATGCACTGTCCTGTCTTTTCTATTTCCAGAAGATTTCTCATGTCTTTGTTGGATCAGACATCTGGTCAGTATAGCTCAGTTACAAGCCAGGGATTGTAAGAGCTGTTTCAATTAGCATAATCTCCCAGTCACAAACAGTACGATCTTTGTCAGTGGAAAGGAGAATTATGTAAGGTTGCTTCTACATTGTAGTAATTCTGGAGTTACGTGGTTGAAGGTGGTTTGCTTTTCTGCACTTAAAACACAGAATTAAAATGCCTCAAATACTGTTTTATCATTTAATAGTATGCATTCATTTCTTCACTGGAGTACAGATCTGTGTTTAGCAGAGTGGTGTAACTGGCCAGTAGTGGCTCTGGTGGCTATGCAAAAGGCACAAGAAGGTGGGAGAATGGCCACCCAGCTAAGATGGCATCATTGCCAGGTTCAACTCTACCAGCAAACTTAGAGGAAAAGCTTCAAGGCAGCATTAAGTGGCAGAGGAGGGAAATCCCTTCTGTTTAAGCTCTGTCATCCTGAAGACTGACCAGGATATGTTTTGCTCAGTTCACTCCTAAAGTCAGTGTGTCCCTTGCTTGACTAGGCTAGACTCTGTAAGACCAGATGCTATTTCTTGTGCCTCTGTGTCCCCAGTCATCAAGGATTGTTGGGCATCTTATGGGTTGGGTTAGGGGTTTTTTGATGTATTTTAGTAATAGCTGTGTAAATTAGGAATTAGTGTTGAAGAGAAAAATGGGTGAAGGTACCAGTACTATTTAGCCAGACCAGAATCCCACTCACCATTTAATATGGCTTAAGCCTTCTGGACTGCTCTTCAGAGACACTTTCATCTTTCCCTTGACAATACACAGGTGCTTAGGGAGAAGGCAGGCCACCAAAAATACTATTCCATGTATTTCTATGGGTCATACTGTGTAGTAGATCAGATCTTTGGAGACCTAGACAAGAACCTTACATTTACTCTTCTCTAGTAGTCTTCCCATTTGTCCAGAGCAGACTTTACCTGCATCTAGAAAACTTTATTAGTTGATATTGAGTTTCATAAGAAGAAAAGATCAAATATTTTTCTTGGGCATTGTCATCCTGAGTGTGCTTACATGAAGACACAGCTTCATTTTTTCAGATTTTCTGAAAGTAAAAAAACTCTATGTTTTTCTGTGCCATTTTCTCTTGTGCAGAAAGTAAGAAGTATTTTAGTTCTAATACAGATTAGCCACTTTGAACTTGTACCTTTGTTCCAAAGAATGTTTCCTACTAAGCCTGAACTTCTCTCTGTCTGCTGTACGTGTACATGCGTGGTTTGTCAGTACTTTGGAATTCAGATGTCTCAACAGCAGTGTTGTTGCCTAGCAAAGTCTGGTATAACACAAGACTAATGCAGTATGTGTTGGTAAAGCTGATTTTAAATTTAAAATTAAAATCAGTGTGCCCTTTTTAGTCATTTATTAGTCACTGTTTATACTGATCTGTATCCCTTTTGTTTTCCCCACTCAGATGTTGCAAGAGCAATTGAGTTACTGGAGAAACTGCAGGAATCTGGAGAAGTACCAGTACACAAGTTACAGTCTCTAAAGAAGGTGCTGCAGAGTGAGTTTTGTACAGCTATCAGAGAGGTATGAATTTGGGATTTTTAGTTATTTCTCAGTCTAACATTCCTCACCTGTAAAGAAAAGCGTATTTGCCTTTCAGTGCTATGTTGTAGAAAGGATGATGGATGTGAGATGTGTCTGTAGCTGCCTGCTGCTGTGCACAATGTTGAAGTTACTGAAAAGCAGACACAGAGCAGTTGCGTCAGCACGACATCAAGGCCGAGGCAATTAGCCTTGCTAAGGAGAAAGGTTGATTAATTAGTACTTTATTATTCTGCTCGTGCTGTTTGAGGGTCTCTGGTAAGCTGTACAACACTGTGCTGGGATATGGAGTCATGCCAGGTTGGGTCAGTGTAAGCTTAAATGCTTCTCCTTTGAGCTCAGGTGTATGATAGGGAGGTGCTGATAAAATCATAATGCAGTGGCAGCCAAAAGGGGCAAGGCTGAAGTTAACTGAGCTGACAGGAATCCTACCTTTGAAGTCAGTGTTTGGGTCCCAGTGGGCTTTGCTCCTCATGTCAGAAATCCTCGTCATGCTGCTAAGACCTGTGATCATTCAAGTACCAGCTGTGGTCAGGGCCTTCCTAAGCTCTGATAAATAGTAATTGTTTCCTTTGAGTCGAGCTAGAGAAGATGCACCACAGTTCTACATGCATACAAGCAGTATCTTTAAAGGAGGTAAATGACAAACACTTCTGTTAGAAGTTTCTTAGAAAGAAAACATTTAATACAACATTGTGTCAGATATTTTACCTACTAAACCGAAGACTCAGCCTGCCAAACAGAAGCAGCTCTAAATGCCCTAATGAGGGCAACATCTTTTTCGTAGAAGATCTGTAAGAACTCCTGTTTCAGTTTATCTGTCTGCTGCCTGGTACTAATCCTCCTTTGCTGAAATCAGTGGGGAATCTACTGTTCCCTCAACGGTAGCAAAATTGAACTCCTGATAACTAGGCAACAGCAGCAGATTGATTGAGTGGACTGCTGAGTGGCTGGAAGGAAAAAAGAGATGAACAGACATTAGTTTAATAAGCAAAAAGGAACACACTCTTTGTTTTATGGAATATATTCTTCAGTGGGAGAATCAGAGAGAGGCTTCCACCTAATTAAATTGCAGTTTTCAGGGCTTTTTAAAGGGAAGAGTGTTCTCTGACAGTAAATAATAAATAGTGTTCTCTGACAATAAATAATGGCACTGTGTACCCTTAAAAGCTGATATTCTGACTTGTCCTTCATTTAACCAAACTAAACGCTTCTTTAAGTAGCCACAGAGCGTAGAAAAGTTGTGGGATTGTTTGGGGTTTTCTTCAGATAGCAGAGCCTGGTACTCCAGTTGTTAAAGGCAGCTTTGAATCTTTGCAGCATTGTCAGTGAAATCTTAACAAATTTATATTAGTCTGTGGAAAACAGTGTGTTAGCAGAAGCAAACACAGAATTTAAGAACTGGGAAGCTGCCTTAGAAAAATGCATTCTCAGTTCAATGAACTGAAAGTAGATCTTGACAAAATCATCTCAGTGGCACAAAAGGACTTTACAGAGTATTGTGTAAAGACAACCTGCATGTGACTGGAGCTAGTTGTTACACAAGAACTGAGTGATGATGAATAAACAGTTCTACCAACTTCATAAACAAAAAAAATGTATTTCTTATTAAATATATATATAACCTATCTTTCCAATATATCACTATCAGGGAACAAAATTTCTACACCCCAAAAACTTGTACCATTCAGCACTATGCATATAAATATTTTTTTAAGAAACAAATCTTCAAATATAAAAGGCTCAATAATAAATCTTTTCATTTAGGGAGGGTGGGAGGATTGACATATGTACATTGTGAGTACTTAAGGTTGTTCAACATGTGACTTCTCTTTTCAGTTACATTAAGTCCTTGGCAAATATTTAGACTGTAACTCTCTTTTATTTCTACCAGTTGAAGAGCTGTTGGAAAACTTAGAAAATTATTGCTTCTATATTAAAAAAAAATCATAAAACTGTGGAATATTACGGTCACATTACATTGTTAACCATCTCCAAGCACTGCAACAAGGGCTGGGAGGTTGTCTGAGCTGTGTCATGTCATTAATCAGGGATGCCCTTCTTGTACGTCCTTCATGTACGCTGGGGTTTATTGAACGGCACCGATTTTCTGAGTGTGTTTGAGTTTGAGATAGCTAAGGCTAGACAGAAATTTCTCTACAAATGCTCTCTCCCATTGTTTATCTTTTCTTAGCTTAGTACAGGATGTGAGAGTGTGGTGACTAGATTTTAATTTTCTTTATTAGCACCTACACAGACTAGAGGAGAAAAGTTGTTGACATTACAAGAGAATGCACGGCAGTCAGTTGGAAATAATGAGAAAAGTGGGAGTGAAGCAGACCGGGCGTGAGCTGTAGGTAGGAGTAATCAAAATGGGATGAGGAGGTAGGCTTTGTGTTAGTATGCAAATTCTGAAAGGGGTTGCTTTTTATATATATGCAGATATTCAGAGCTGCAGTGTGGTGTGTTCATTCTGTAATGCACGATCTGAGCCTTATTTTCTTTCATCAGAAAATCTCGTAAAAGAGATTAAGTCTGACTTTCGTAGTCCTAGAAACACCATAATGGAGGAACTCTGGAAAATAATTTTTTTTCCAGTCTAAGAAATTACAGAAACTTAACTGTCCAGTGAGTTTGGTTGTTAAAATAAGTTCCAGAGAAACTCAGCATTGAGCTGTGTGTAGGTGAAAGGATCAAAACTGAAATGTAATCTACACTATACTAACTAAATGTGGCTTGTCCCTTCTGAAAGTAGGAATTCTTTAACTACAGAAGCAGGAGGTTACTTTTATGACCCATTACCCTTTAAAAGTATGAGAGAGGTTTTTAGATGACATATATTCCAATCTAATGTGTAGGAATCTATCTAACGTCTGTAATTAATTGTATTTATGGGAATCTATTTAGTAAATCAAATTTCAAATCCCTACACTAATATTCCATAGAAATAAGTTTTTTTTAAAAGTGACTGAGTGAATGAAATTTAAATAGAAGTACTTTAGCTTCAAGGATGCTATGTTAGGAAATGGTGATTAATGGTTCTCACTTAGCTAAATATAAGTACCACCAACTGAAATATTCTGTCTGGCACTAGGCAGGAATATGGATTAGCTCTGAAAATAATGGAAATAATTGAAGTATATAATGGGTTCAGTATTTTCTTTTCACCTGAATACCCCTAGACCAGAAAACAAGTTAACCAAAGTCTGATCACACTAAAAGTCAGTTTGGAAAAAAAAATTAATTGTGTTTTAAAATTACTTACTTTACAAGCTCCCTAGCTACATGAAGATTAATTAGCCTTCTATAGCTTTGTCATCTGATAAAACTTGCACAATTCTTGTCCATTATACCATTAAGTCCTTTACCCTTCTAAATGTTTTTGCTGTTTATTCAAAAGTGTTGCTATGTTATGGTCATCTGATTTCTAGGGGGTTACTGGAATAAATGTAGGACTGCGAAAGTGAATGCATAATTGAGCTACTGTGAAGTTATATTCCCATGCAACATAAAACTAGACAACCTAATTGATGAAGTTACTCTAATTGTTATAAGTGAACAAGAGGAAGTTGAAATAACTGTAAGATAAGGTAAATTTCTGGTCTGGCAAGAAACATAGAAGACCTGTGGGCACAGATGATAGAATAAACAGCTGAGCAAAACACAGTGGATCATCAACAAGAAAATGTGACATGCCTTAGCAGCTTATGTGAATTTAATTTACTGTTAACATCTGATAATTGGTGGTCAAGCACCAAGAGAATAACAATACAGTTTGATAAACACTTGCATCTCCTGGTGAGAAAAGTTTTCTTTCAGGTTGATTTCCTGATTTCCGTTTCTATGGGTTAAATATGTAATATTCAGGTGTATTTCGCTTTTCTCCCAGCTTGCCTTTGCTACTCAATTTTCCATTTCAAGGTTAAATCGGAAGTTTTCCTGTGTGGATATTATTTGAAATAAGGTCTGACTAGGAGATACCTATGGTGAATCAATGCCAAAATTAATCAGATAAAAGTGTGGTGTGGCAACCAGACACACAAAAGTAACCATTATTTTATATTATTATGACTCCCATCAAAATATCACACCATCACAGAAAGCAGTTCTGTAGGACTCAGTCACTGACAAAGGAGGAACAGTCAACACAAAGTACTCTAATCTTGCCCACCTTGTATGAAATAAGTCATTGGGAAAGCATGTTGTGTTTGAAAATAGTTCAGTTTCTACCTCAGTAGTTGAAAACTTTTTTAAGCTTGCTCAAAAATATAGACAACATCCTGGACATTTAAAGACCCCCATTGACTTAGGGGCATAAAAATGGCAATGGCAGAGCACCAACCTTTTTTTAGGAGGTCCTGATGCTCCCTAGATACTTTAAAGATATATTTGCTTATGTTGTATAGTATTAAAAGCATGGTTTCATTACATATTATTTAGTATATATTGGAATGATTTCCTTTAATTAATCATTTTCATTTCCATGCCTTAGCAATCTGAATGCCTAGAATCCCAGTGCTGCTGATGTGCAATGTGTTTTTATCTGGTCATTTCCTCAAGCTGCCCTCCCACACTTTCCATTACCAACCCTGATATATGTCTTTGCAAATATTAAGGGACCAGAAGAATGCTGCTGGGTGATGAAACTGAATCTGGTGGTACTGAGCTTATCACTGTACTGATGCCATGTGTGACAGCAGAAGGCTGGCTGGAACCCTTAGATGTTCATTCACTTTGGACCTCCCAGTGTGGTGGTGTACTCCATTTTTACAGGGCTGTACTGAATATAACAATCTGGGTATTAGCTGTACTAAGGCAAAAATCCTCATCAAATTTTTTATTCATTATTATTTTTAAATTTTAATGTAGGAGTCATTTAAATACCTATTTTCATTGTGTGTTTCAAGAATCTTAGAATTTGTTTGTTCATTTTGCAATATAATGCTGTTCCTCCACATCCCAGACCTAGTCTCTGAAAGCAGAATATCATTGTTTTCTGCCTCATGAGTCCTTATAAAAATGGAGGTGCACCAGGTCAGATTCTCTCAGTTGCCACCAAGGTAAGCCCCAGACTCCAAATTCTACCCCGTGTAAATGCTTTATTTTTGCTGGAAGCTGTTTATTTGTTACAGGAGGAGAAACACAATTCTGGTCAGTCTGTCAACTCCACAGGGCAAGCCCAGCTTTTGAAGTTTTTAAATTATAAGATACAAGCTTGGAAAAAAAAAACTGTATTGAGAAGACTTACTGCTATAATTCACAGCACAGAACTGTGATTAAAGCTCAGTAGGAAGCCTGACATCCAAAGATCCCCTACTGGCACATTTATCCATGCAAACTGAACTGTTGGTCAGATTGAGCAGAAGTGATATGTTGGACTTACTAATAAGGCAATTAGTAAACAAAAGGGCAATAGGACAACACATAGGAGTAAAGTGATGGAGATTTATCAGCTCAGATTCGTAGCTCAGGTCACAAAAACAGTATGGTTGTATTAGCATGATGCCTCATTAGACTGGCTGGGAAGCAGAGTTCTCCTGAGGCTAATCTGATACCTTGTTATAACTTGTTCTAGTATTCCTGATATTTTATTCAGAATCACTGCACGCTTAGTTTAGTAGTAGGACTCATGCAGTAGCAAATATGGACAAATTGACCAATTTCATTCCGATTTGTGCATGTTTATGCATTGATTTATTTGTAAAATTTGTATTTCTGGATGCTAATTGTAAAGTTTTGATATTTTATCTTTTTTTTCTAGATATTGGAGTGGCTTATAATGTCAGCCACTTCAGTTCAGTTTACCTGAATTTTGGGGCTGTGTAGCATTTGCAAGAATCTTCTACTGTACCTTTCCATCCCTTTCACATTTCCACTGTCCCAGCAATGAAAAGCCACATAAAGTAATGATATAAGTTTCCACTAAATGAGTACTTCCATCCCTGATAGATAAGGGCATTACTTAGCTTGACTCAAATATGATGGTATGGCACAGTAGTAATGTATTCATGTTTTACAGAATTTTTCTTTCTGCCTCCTGGTTGCACATACTGTACCCATAATGATGAGTTGAGGGAAGAATTTATAATGTATATTAATTAAATAATAAAAAAATCAGATTTCTAAAGATGAGCTGTCTGCTCTTTGTCTTGCCACCATGCTGGATTTGGCATTGAGAAAGTTCAGCAGAAAAGCTTAAATTAGCAGCAAACATGGAACTTTTAATTTTTTTGGTTACACTTCTGTGCTAAAATAAATGCTGGTTTTTAGGGTGAATGTAATCAGAAATTACTCCAATTCTGAAAAACAATGAAGTTTCATTTGCCACTTTACCATAACTGATTGAAACATTACTCTGTTGCTCATAAGCCCTGGATGGCATGAATGAGAACTTTTGGAAACGATTACCTTGTAACTCAGCAGATGGCCTTCATTAATGGCAATTATATGAATTTACCAAGCTGCCCAAGCATTATCTGAGAGAAGGCACTATTTAGTCTCTGTGCAATTACTAAGTCCCTACCACTTTCATGACTTCACTGCAGGAGATTTAAAACAGCTGCTGTTGTCACTTTTTTTTAGCTGCCTAGAGCTAAATACATAGATTTTACAGATAGAGTACCCTAGAATCTGGGACCAGACTGTATCATTGGTCTTTAATGGGTGCTTTCTCCCACTGGTTTTGATTAAAGATCAATTTTTAGAGTTGGCTGGTGGCTATATATCTAATCATACTTATGCTCTTCTTGTGTAACTGCCTTTCACAACAGATAAATAAATACTTCAGCACTTCAAGAGTCCTGCAGTGTACAGAATCAAAACACTCACATATCTTGTTCATGTTAGTTTATCTGAGTGGCTGTACCATATTTACTAAAACTGTCTGAGTGGTGCTCAGGTGATGTTCTCATTTTGGCACACAGCTGCAGTTGCATGTGCTGTGGAAGGTGACTTCAGTGGAACATGTGGGGCATCTCAGCATCTTTTTTGTTTGCTCGAATTATCATTTCAGTTTATTATTGCAGTATTCTGTTTGATTACATAGAACTCTTCAGAATAAACAGAATAGCCTCTGCTGCAGTTCATCTCAAGCCTTCTTTTTCCTCTTGACAGAAATCAGCAGCAAGGTTAGCTACCAAGTAGTATTAATAAGTGACAGGTTGTTGGAAGCCACTGCACCATTTTTGCCTTGATGGAGAATCAGTATTCCTCTGCTGCCATTTAATTGATGTCACTGATGTGACTCCTGAGAAATGCTGCTCAGTCTTCATTTTTTTAATTGTGCCTTCAGAAAAGAAAAGAAATCGTAAAGCCCTTAAGACTCTATTTTAGCTGTATTTTTGTTGGCATTTAAAACAAGAAGCATCAGTAGTTTCCTTCCTTCTCCCTGCCTTCTCAGCTTGATAGGAACATTTGAGATGAGTTTGCATGATGATGTCATGTTTCATCCAGGTGCTCATTTTGGCAGGGTTTTGACAAATCTGTTAAAGTTTGGAATATGGCTGTTGCATATGTCAGCCACAACAGTTTATACAGACTTACTGATAAAGTGGAGGAAATTAGTGTTTATTAATACTTGATGTATTTTTGTACTCAAAAGTAACTGGCAGTGAGGTCTAAGAGAAAGTTTTAAATTACAAGCTGTCAGCTCCAAGTGGTCTTACGGGAGTTAACTAATCACACATGTTGGTATTTCTTTTTATCCCAATATATTGCAGTAGAAGAGGCAAAAGAGACTTTTAGGGCTGTATTTTGCTAAGGTTTAGTGATTGCAAAGGATACAATTTCTGCAACACTTGTAACACTGTTTTAAAGATGCCAGATCATACTTCCCATTGACTTAGAGTAGAATATAGAACAGCGCCTAAAAGATACAAAATAAACTAAAGGATCCAATTATCTTTTTCTTGTTCCTCATATAGGTAGTTTTTACTTGCAAGTAGAAAACTGTTTTTCCTTATTTTTAAAAAGGTGTTAAGCAACTTCATATTGAGTTCAGAATGTCAGTGATGACTCCAGATCGAGTTGACATTGGAAGGAAGAGAGAGCACACAGAGGTCTTGTGTGTCCTAACAGTAGCACCAGGCGTGTTTCAATCGACTCACCCAATATGCACAGATTATGTGACAGCGTGCGTTTTTGGGTACATCTGCTACATTCTTCTGCTCACACATAAGGGAGGAAAGAGATTCTGGCCCCAGCCTGTAACCCCTGTTGGGTTGTTTCTTGGACAGATGCAGCATCATATGGTAAGAGCTCAGGGACCAAAACTTGGGTCAGCTTTCTGACACCACCACAGATACTGTCAGAGCAGAGTGCACACTGCTGTTTTCCACACACAAAAAAAAGAAAAAATTCCATTTTAACTTGAGCCTTCATAAAGTATTTCGCCCTAAATTAAAATATTATACCTTTGCAGTGATTATACTTAATTTATTTTTAAAAAGGTCTCGGGCCCGTGTTGGTTTTTTCCTACTGCCTAAGGACCGCTTAATAATGCATCAGTATTTGGATCAAATTTTCATTTTGGTAGAACTGACCTAATTTCCTCCATAACCCCCATCTCCTAAAGAAGGAAACATTTAAATAAAATATCCTCAATAAAAATACTAAAGCAAACACTCATAATATTTCTTCCACATGGTCTGAAATTAAAACTGTCTCATCTCCTCAAGTTGTTAAACAAGACTGAATTTCATTTACAAGTTTGTGCTTTTTTAGTGGGTTCACATCTCTATGGCATGATGTGGCAACATCCATGCAGTGTTACTTCATGGAAGGGGATTGTTGTAGCAGTTATGAAAATGATGCAAAGTTTGATTTTGAAAACAGACACCAGTGGTTTTCCCTATGCAAACATGTAACTGCTCACAGGCTAATGAGAGCTTATCATGTAAAAATATTCAGAATGCCAGCAACCTTGAATGACCACATTGTCTGATATAAATAGCTCATTAATACAGACTAGTTGTCACAAAGCAGCTTTTTCAAATTCAGTTGTCAAAATTCAGTAGCTGCAGGCAACATCTTACATAATACAGACACGTTGGTGCTTCCAGTAAGAGCAGTAATGTATCACGTGCCTTCCTCTCAAAGGGCCTTTCCAGCCGTTTCGGCCTCCCCGCACTCACAGGTATCTATCGACTTCTCCTCTTGACGTTGACAAACCAAGAGCTGTCGTCAGCTTGCACTCAGGGCCAGACTGAAGAGTATGTACAGTATATACACTGTGAGCTTGGGCATAAGATTGCCTAATTCTGCTTCTGCTGGGATTACTCAAACACCTGTCGTAGTCCTGTAACAAGGTGGGCTTTTGTGATTCGTTTGCTCAAACAATCTTGTTTAAGAAGGATCTGAGCTTACTGTAAACTTGAAGTTGTGGTGTGTATACATCACATCCATGGTGTTCTTCCACAGACAGTGGTTTTGGGGGGTTCTGTCTCTCACAAGCACTGCTATTTATACACTTCTCAAATTCTCTTCTTTTCAGTCATTCAGATTAGTCTCTTCCCTAATTTTTTAAATTCAATACCAAAGATAAAAGTAGCTATGTTAATATTTTTTGATTGATAGAAAAGAAAATCAGCCTACTTTCAACTACCCTATGGAACTACTGTGTTCTGGCCTGTGCTGTATGACAGTGTTTGGTACAGTATCTTAGCTAGAGGCTATAGCTCTGGTGGAGAAAACATGCTTTTAAAGATGTAGATGTGCTTTCCCAAGCATGCTTATCACAAGATAACTCTTAAAAAGCAGAACACAGGCACAAAACCTGAAATGCCATCTGATACATAAGAGATACAAAACACACCATCGCTAGATATTTTCCACTTTCATTGAGCTGCTGCAGGTTGATGGCTGAATGGCAGTGCTCCACTGCTTTGGTTTTAAGCTTGAGTAAGATTTCAGATGTAAAAAGTCATTACGAAAGAGGAATTAAAAAAGAGAAATTATGAAAGAGGAAATGTGGTTGGGTGGGCTACACACCTCTATGCTGCTAATATACACACTTTCAGTTGTGTTTAACATGTTTTCTTTTTTTTATGTCCTCGTCTGTTCAGGTGTCAGATGGATAATTAGATCTGGTTTTAAGTAATTTTGTACAAAAGCAATTTGAAATATCAGAAAACCTATCATAAAGGGCAGAGATTCTGAAAACTCTTGAGTTCTGAAAAGTCTGTAGTTCAAGCAAAAATGGTAATTGGTGTAAAAAATTACTAGGTAAGATTCCATGGTTTATGTTGTACGAGAGGTTACCAGAGTCCCTCCTGAACTGTGAAGTATTTAAAATGCTTACTGATATTGTGAAGCATGATCTGAATTGAGTGCTGAAGCACAGCACAGCTCAGCTCAAGGGGAGTCTCTCCTGGCATACAAATCCAATACATTCCTTTCCACAGACATAAATATGTTGGATTAAGAATGGAGAATATAGGCAAGAGGTTATGGGTAAAGAAAAATGCCAAACAGAATGTGAAAGAGTCAAAAATTACAAAAACAAAGTAGAGTGGGAGAGACACAACCGATTTGTGCTGCAGGTGGCAGTTTGCTCTCAGAAACAAGGGATTCACAGGCCCGCAGTGGAGAGGTCTGCAGCTCTCCAGTGCACCTTTGCTCTGTAACTTCTCCCAGCCACAAGCATTCTCCTGGCCTGCCCCAAGGACTGGTTCATGCACACTGAGTGAAATGAAATGTGGGTCTCAAAGCAGGAGGAGGCTGAAGTCCTGAGAGTCAGCTCCAGGTTTGGAGAGGAGGGGAGAAGAGAGGCCAGCAACTATGCTGAATAAATCATCTTCTGCTCTTCTCAGCATGGAAAAAGACTGGTTAAGATACTTTTTGTTTGACATCTTAGAAGGGAAAAATAATCCTCTCCAACATACGAAGGCAATTAGGAAGACAGGGATTTAGCTGGTTGGTGGCAGATGCGCAGTACTGAGGTGTAAATAAGTAACAATCTCTCTTTTATAGCTTAGTGTCAGTTCTGCAAGGATGCACTCATGTACACTGTTCTATTGACACAACTACAGAAGTGCAGTGAAACCAGTTATGTCCTCCTCCTTGCTCTGGTTATTCTCATGCTAACTCTCCCCTCTGTACTGTCTGTTAGGCTCTTGTCTTCCCTTCCTTGGAAGTCGTCTTCCAAAAATAGATTCACAAATCTTTTCTACATTTGAAGCAACAAAAAATATGGCAAATGAGCTGAAGGAGCTAAACCCAGATGATACCAATATATAGTTTAAACATCATTTGTCAGTCTTTTTGCAGGTTTTTTCGTCATTTCCCCTTTTTACCTGTTTACCTATGATTTACCTAAGTCACTTATATAGATTATGACTTCTTGAAGGAAGCATTTCATGTCTTTTTTATTGTTATCATACTGCAGGCACTGTGGAAACACAGCTGATTACTACTACTTACATGTATTATCTCATGCTAAGAAATATCTAACATTTTCCAGAAAGATTACTTCCCCACTTAGAAATTTCAGAAAACTGTATCTGGGCTTGCTACATCACAGGTCTGAATTGCAATGTACTCTGTCTTGGATTGTGTTTATGGGAGTTTTTGAGCATGTATTCATTGCTGTAAAATTACTTCTGCCTCTGCCCTTCTGATGTTTGGATCAGCTTGTCCTAAAGTTGAGCATCATTATTGTAGGTACAGTTGCACTTAAAATTACATATTTCATCAGTGGAATCAAATTAATGGAATAAAATTTTTTAATTAAATTCTGTCTTAGAGATAAAAGCATTCAGGTTGTAAACAGAATACTGCTTCTAGACACATTGACAAAGAAGGCTGCTAAGTTCACTGTTTTTCCTGGCCCTTCTACAGCTTTGTGTTGACTTAAATAGCCGAGCCCTAAATAACTTGCTGCTTTGTTATGAGCCCATATGGAGTAATTTTTGGTAAGAAGCTAGCTCCTGAAGTACCTGTAAGGCTGTTCCCCTTCCTGCGCTCCAGTAATCCTAAACCAGCTGCTTTGCCTCCCAGCTGAGTGCGTGGGGATAAGGCCCATCATCATAACAATAATACCTGCTGCATCTGACTCACCACAGCTCCTGCTGGGAGAGGTAATAAAATGTGCATTTCTCTGTGCCTGCGAGAGCTGAGGAGGATTCGCTTCCAAGTTCAAATTTTCTAGTTGTAATTTACTTCTCTCACTCTTTTTGTAATCTTTGAGTAGTATGGGAGAATAACTTTAGGTTATGTCTGAGGAGACTACCTGCAGAAGCTGAAAAAATTCTGAGATCTATATTCATGCTTTCAAGAGTATTGCTTGGTGGGAGTGTTGTGTTCTGTGCTCCACAGGAAAGAGAAAACAAAGCTGAATATGTCTTGCTCCACAGCACAAACGAGATCTGTGTGAACAAACCCCTGGCTGCAGCACTCCTTTACGCAATGAACATTCAGCACACAGACATTCACGGTTTTGGTAGAAATCGCTGGGGGGGAGAAATGATCTGAAACATTACCATTTACCTTTCAGCTGCAGGTTTGTGTCTTGAAACACTGACATTTCACCTGTAATCTAATCTCGATTATTAATGAATTGTGGAAGCTCTTTTCCCTAGGCACTAGACCATCAGACTGTGCATGGAGCCTGTCAGTAAATAATACTGCTAAATACCTGTGTAGTCTTACAGACACTCCAAAAATATATAGCTGTATATACAAAAATAGATATGCTCTTTTTCAGTCAGTAACATGTAGTAACCATCTAGTTACTGTACTGGGCAACTGGTTCTAGGTGGCCCTGCTTGAGCAAGGCAGTTGCATAAGATAACCTCCAGAGTCACTTCCATCCCCAGTCATTTCATTCTGTGATTCTGTGATATGTTAATTTTCTTTCTGCAGCTCAATCATACTATACAGTGATGTCTTTCAAAATGATTCATCTAACAGAGTTGACAAAGGTCACCGTTTTAAAAGACCTCCTTAGTAAATATCCTAAAGGGGAGATTTTCAAATGCTTTGAATTAAAATCTGCGCCTTTGTCTTTTTCTATACTGACTGATATTTTGTTTAAGGAAAGAAACCTACAGTAGATCTTATATAGGTGTCTTAAGGATGACATTGTTAGATTCAGAAGAATTGGTATGTGTTAAAAATATAATCAGATGTACAGACAGTAAGAATTGAAAGAAAAGATTTTATAAATCCCTTTTGACTACTTGTCATATACAGTGGATTGAACAAGAAGCTATATTCCATACCAGGAGGATTTAAGTGTCACCTTACTCAGTTTGAGAATAAAGAGATTTTCAGTTTGTGTGTTCTGTGTACATAGAAGAGGGAACAGAATGGATTTGTTGTGCTAAAATCATAGCTAAGGTGGTGCTGAGAGCAGTGTAGATAAAGAGCTTAGTGTGGCTACAGGAAAACAAACACCATTTGTGTATGGACTTCAGTGCATTGCAAAAATGAGCCCTGTTTAGACTTGAACCCTGCAAAGAATTTAAGGGGCTTGGTGGAACAGGGACAATTAATCCATGTTTGGTTGTCAAACTGACTTAGTAATGAGAAAGTTATGTGGGTGTATATGTTTTATCATTCTTAAACTCAAATTACATTAAGCATTATTTAACAGTCAAATAGGATAATTAGATTTACAAATGCCTCAAGCAAATATTCAAGACTGGTTGCATCTGTTGCTTATAGAGACTGAGATATGACACAGAAGACGTTTTTTTGTCAGAACTGTGCTATAGATACCACAATCACTGATAATTCTTTGCAGAACAACATTTTAAATCTGTTGGCATTGAGAATTTACAGGTTAATCCAAGGATTATATGATCCTATTGATTATATTTTTCCAGAAGTTTTTGAGCTTCTGGATTATTTTTTATTTTACTAATTTAATCACACACTTGTGAGTCTGTTCTTTCACCAGTATACAAGTTAGTTACCAGGATACTGGATATTAAAAAGTCCAACAGATAGATACTGGTAAGATGCAGTCAACGGGAAGTTATATGACTTAAAACCCAGCAAACAATGACATGAATGTGTCATTATCAGCTTGCCTTTGTGATAATCAACCTTAGTCAGGGATATTTTAAAGAACTTTTTAGTAACTGTTCCTCTGTATGAAATGCTATGACCTATTTTCGAACCGATTTAATGTCATAATAGTTCAATATTCAAATATATGCCTTTAGACACTTTAGCAAACCACAGCATTTAAAGCTGTGCAAGCAAAAGCAACATGTAGAATCTGCTGTCATGTTTTAAGATGAAGGGGAACATGAAGAA
The DNA here is from genome assembly GCA_013398075.1 of Notiomystis cincta. Taxonomy (NCBI): domain Eukaryota; kingdom Metazoa; phylum Chordata; class Aves; order Passeriformes; family Notiomystidae; genus Notiomystis; species Notiomystis cincta. Next base: position 80,606 of record VZRX01002446.1, read on the forward strand.
AATATCCCATTATCAGTGGTTCAGTACACTATGAGTTTTGAAGAAACAAGAATGTAATGATTCATTACTGCAATTACACAGTATTCTTCTTATATAGTGTAGTAGTTCTTCTTATGTAGTAGTATGTCCTACAACATAATACAATAAACACTGAACTGATCTGTGCAGTGTAATGCTGAGTGTGTAGGCTCAACCCATTCTTACGATGATATCATCCAGTACTAAAACATAAGAAACCAGAGATTCTTTAGAGACTATAAAAGCGCTTTCAAATAAGGGCAAAATCCTGGTTTCTGTTGTGGTCACTGTCCATGTTACCAATGAAAGCAAGACTTCATTTCAAGTGGAGAAACTAGGAAGATTTTCAGCATACTCTCCTTGTCTGAGTTTTCTTCATTGGCCCAGGTTTTATTTAATTCAATTCTACAATGACACATGTGCTGACAATAGTCAAGACAAACAATCTTTTGCTATGTTGTGGAAGTGTTTGTCATATTTTAGATCTCTGAAACAGATTGCATTTGTTACCTCCTTTCCTTTTTTGCCTTATGTATGACACCTCAAGGAAAAAGTTTTGGAGATCAGTCATCCCCAAACATTTTGTTACTTAAGAGTGCTTGATTAACACTATGTCTATCCACTGAAGTCAGAAATAAGCCACAAATCTTAATTCTGTTTAGAAGTTTGCAGCATATGCTTGTCAATGTGTTATAATCAGTTATATTAACAGGCTAAGTAGGGAGAGATACATCATTATGGTACTGCATAACAAGTCATCAGGACAGGGTGATGGGGAACTTTTGTCTATCAATGGGACAAGCCACTGTTTGTAAGTCACTTAAGTACTTCTCCACCAAAGTAACATTTACATTACCAAAGAGGAAGGTTTTGGCACTCTTGCTAAAGCATCAGCAAATGAGTGAAAGGTGAATATATTTTTGAATGTACATTTGAATCTGCATTTCTCAAGGAACCTAAGGAGATTACTGTAAAAACTAACATACTTTACTAGCAAAGGTTCTCTCTGAGGAGTGCAGTCTGAGACATAAAGCACATGAAATGATGAAATTTCTGATGAATTAGGTCAAGAAAATGCCCACAGTAAATCAGTTGTATATAGGGACATTTTTTTAAGTTTGGTTGTTAAAGAAAAGTTTGGGTTTGTTTGCATTCAGCTTTGTCTTTCAAAAAACTTTCTGTATGTTATACATAAATATTTTTGTTTTTAATATTTTCTTTAAAAATAACTGGCTAGTATCAAGGGTTTGGTCATTATTTTTCCTCTAAGAGTGTGACAAATCTAGAGAACAAAGGCAGTGTGAGACAAAGCCTTTTCCTTTCTCTTTACTGGAGATGTTTAAAAGGGAGAGTTAAGGACCAGGGAAAGTGGGCCAAGAGTGTATACCAGAAAAAAATGACAGAAAGTTATATATATTGGCAGTGTTGGTTTTATGTAATTTATGTGTATGTACAATTCCTTTTTAAAAAATAGTCTTACCCATTGACCTTGTCTGACCTGACCTACCAGACTGTCAACTCCTTTTCACTATTCCTAATTATGGTTGATGGAAGGTAGTACTGTGACCTTTCTCCAGAACTATTTTGACTTCCATTCTTCAGCTGAGCAGCATTCTTCTTCTTCTGTATGCTGAGCAACTTACATATTTTTTGTAACATCAGTTTCCTAAGTCTTTTAGTTTATAAGAAAGTTCAGAGACCAAAGAAGCCATTTGTTGAAGGCTGAGACATGACTCAGGTCAGTTCAGATCATTTACATTCAAGTCAGTTGCCTGGAAACACGAATTTTTGATAACATAGAACTTAACTGTTCTGGTTTTAGGAAACTGCTTGCTAGAGAGTGGAAGGGAGTTGTGTTGGAAGATGTTAAGTTTGGAAAGTATTGTGAGAAACACAGATTGATGCTCTCTGTTAACCTATGCATGCTCAATTTTAGCAGACACTTGACTGTGTGATTGCATGAATACAGCATTAAGGAAAGTTCTATGAGGGAAAGGGACTCTCCTGTCTGGGTTAATATAAAGTCCTTGTTTTGCTCCTATAATTAATTTCATTTTATTTTCATGAACATTTTAGGTGTATCAATACATGCATGAAACCATAACTGTTAATGGCTGCCCCGAATTCCGAGCCAGGGCCACTGCAAAGGTAGGAGACATGCAGCTGTTGAAATATGTGTTACCAAAGTGATCTAGTAATTGACTGTGCGCGTGTGTGTTTCAGGTATTCGTGTGTACACTGTAAGAAAATTTAGACATCAGTGGCAGCCCAGAGTCTAGAACCAGTGCTACTTCCCAGGTAACAATCATAATGGAAAATTTCAACCTTTATGCTGCTTCTGTAGCTTAAGAAAAGAGAATGATTTTATGGAATATGATGCTTTTTGAAAAGTTGCTTTGCAAAAGCAAATCTACTGGTTCTTCTGTAGCAGTCTGTCTGCAACAACCAATATCTTAATGGACTGTTTTCCCATCTCATGCAGAGAGGACAGAGTTATTTGGGAGGTAGAAACTAAACAGTCAAAATTCCCCTTTTACGTAATGGGAACTGTAGGTACTGAGCAAGTGGTGACAGAACAGTGGCAGAAATGGCCTGATCAACATTTTATTGATTCCACAGCTAAATGTAAGCCTGGGTTTTTTTCTGATACATTGACTGTTTTAATAAAATATATCTTCTCTGTCCATATGGACTTGCCTTTCTTATATCCTAAGACAATGACAGCTACGTTACTGCTGCTACTGAAATGATAAGGGAATTCACACAACCATGAAAGAACCCATTCTATGTGCCAGTATGAAATATGCTCTGTATTTTCATAACATGCACAAAAATAGATGCTTCCAAACAAGGGGATCCACCATGGCTTTTTTTTTCCCATTATCATTTTGCACAAAACACTGTCTTTTATGTGATGTAGCAGATTCTATGCAAAATAACTTGCAAAACCCATAAATCTTTTTTTGAGATACTTCTTTATGGTCTCATTCCTGTGAACATAAACTCCCTGAAGTCCTAGTGGAACTAAGATTTCTTACCATTAAGTATTTATGTTCGGAGCCATATCAGAAGAGGAAGGTTGGGAGTGTGTTACAAAATGATTTAAAGTATTTTAGGGAAGCAAGCTCTATAATAGCAGCAAATAACCTAATGTACTCTAAACTGCAGTGTATTTTCCATATTAAATAGGACTTTCTTTTCTGTAGGCCATATTCTGATTTTAACCTTCTAATTGAAAGCTAATGATCAATGTAAATCTGTAAGGTCTTTGGTTCTATGTAGAGAAATGTGTATATGAAATCCTGATTTGTTTACACTGCAGATAAACATAGAAATTACTGCTATGTTATTTAGTAAATGGGGAGAAGTCCAATTAGTGTTTCCCATTCTCATTTCTTACTCATATAGAACAGCAGGTTACAGAGCAATGTTTCAATATCGCAATATTTCCTGGTTATTTCTGGGCTGTCTGCATTTCATTCTCCTAGTGCATTCATGTCTGACATAATATGTATGCATGATGACAAGTTCTGCATGTGCAAAACCATGTAGTTGACAATGATCCATTATGTTGCATCATCCACTAGCTTCTATTAAGCATAAGCATTATAGGATGCTCAAAAATATTAGTGTAATGCAAAATTGTTCAAGCAGTTTGAACTACAAACACATATTAAGAACTATAAAATAGTTTCTTAATGTTTATTTAGTGCTTTTATAAGTAAGAAAATGCTTGTAGTGAAAAATCAAGTATAAATGTAATCTTTTCCTGGATGCAAGCTTTACAGTATGTTACCTTTTTTTCCCCCGGAATAAGATAAGCAATCTAGATTTTTCTAATTGATTTATATCTCTGTTCTTGTCTTAAGATTTAATTTTTCAGTAAAAGTTTTGACAGAATTATATAATAAAACCTATTCCTGTTCCAGAAGTTACTTAGTTTGCAAGATTTCACAAAGATTATAAATTAAACTTTGAATTTAAGAATATAATTTGAATTATTAAAATAAATAATTCCATAACTCCAAAAACAAAGCAGAGAGTTAATGATTCAGTTCATCTACTTTATTTAAACTAGGAACACATTAGAGATCCCATTATCTTATCCCACAGGAATAAATTTCCTCTCTGTGAAAAGGCAAAGAAAAATATACTAATGATCATAAGGGTACACTACCACAGAGTAAAGCTTCCTGGTGCCTGCTTCTGGCTCTGCTGGTAACTTTCTGTATTATCTTTGACAAGTCATCTAAACTCTCTGTTCCTCTGTTTATTCCTTTATTTCAAAAACATTGGCATAGAACTCGACGTTTTTAAAATATTTTGAGATAATCAGAAAATGTCAGAGTAAGACACTGAAATGTTTTCACAGGAAGGAATTCTTTCTGCAAATGAACAACAAAGCATCTATCTCTGTTCCCCCTAAATAGCCAAATAAATCATTTTCTTCCAGGCGACAGTTGCTGCGTTTGCCGCAAGCGAAGGCCATTCACACCCGCGCGTGGTGGAGCTGCCAAAGACCGAGGAAGGCCTGGGCTTTAACGTCATGGGAGGAAAGGAACAAAATTCGCCCATTTACATTTCTCGCATCATTCCTGGAGGAGTGGCAGAAAGGCACGGTGGGCTCAAACGTGGGGACCAGCTGCTTTCAGTTAATGGAGTGGTATGTGGAAATTTGATAGAGCTTTCATTTTCATCTGGATTTTCTTTTTTCACAGCTGTTCTAACATCATGATTGAAAATGCAGCCACACGAGGCAAAAAGAATATGCTCTGTAAGAGACCTTAAGTGTGCGTTTGTGGTGCAGTGAGGCAGAGCTCCACCAACAACTTTGTGCCATTACAATTTTTGTTGTCATGGAGAGTGCTTGAAGAGCTTCATTTCAAATCCACACCACCTGCCTAATTTACAAGGAACCTACGTCCTTAATTGATAATTCTGTAAATTCCTCGTGCTGTAAAAGCTCAATAACAGACTGTTGTTTCTTTCATTTCGTAGCCTTCACAGCACACAGCCCTTTCCAAGCACAGTGATGACAGAGTGGCACTTGTGCAGTCTTGTGACCTTCAAAGCCTTTTGAACATATAAAATTGAAAGAAATTTGGTAAGCACATTTGGTGCTGATTTGCAGTGGAGGGTACATTCTAGGTTTCTTTTAGTGGTATTCATCCAGCTATGATATCTTTGTCAGAGAAATCAGCTGTACAAATGTTCACATACAGGGAGCATGTATGCTTGGTAAAAAGGTACATTTTTTCCATGGTTGTTTTTCATGTAAATCAAGGTGGAATATTTTGCAGTAATTTCACTGTGAATGTCAGTATGGAGGTAAAAAAAGGGGCTATTGGAATAGAGGACACATAAGGCTCTGACTCCATGATACAGAGTCAAATTCTGCTTTTCATTTTGCTTTGTGTTCTCTTTTACAAATAAATGTATTACAAAGGTAAGGATACTCATTCATATAACCTTACACTTCCCATTATGAACATGTAGGGTTTTTTTCTTTTTCCATGCTAACCTTCATCTGACCTTGTATTTAAATGCATCAAAGGCACAGAGTAGCAATTTCTGAGTCCAGTCAGAAATCTAAGACTTTCCAACTTAAATTTCTTCTTTGTTGCAAGCTCATAAACAATAAAAATGTTTTTATGTTTTCATCTGTTTCTCTCAACACTAGCTATTCCCTTTCTCTTGTAACAAATTATTTGTGTAACACTTCATACAGACTTTTTACCATTTCATCTATCAACTATCATGGTCTCAAAAGAGAAATACTAGCTCTGAAAACTTGCCTGTACCAATATGCAATGAGAAAGGAAAGAAAAACTCATTGAAAAAATTATTTTGTCTCAAAAAAAAAGAAATAAACAGAATATTTATGGAAGTTGGTTGCCTGAACCTCACTGATTTAAAATCAATCAAAGAATTTTTGTTTGTTTCAACAGATGATTAAAAAGGCAGACAAAAATAGTTTTAATATACTAATTGGTGGATGGTTCTTGAAAAATCCTTTTACTGTCAACTGTGTCTAGGCAAAGACCAGAGAGGAAGGCAGTGAACATTCAGATGTCAAGATATATTGAATTTTACCCTCTTGTCACCTCTATTTTATGGTTCTTCAGTTAAAAATTTGATGCATGTGCTCTAGAATATACATTTAGGTAATGGAGCAAAAAACACAATACAAAATTCCCAATTGCATGTGGACATGTGAGAAAGTTGATTTAGAGATGCAAGAGAAATATTTTTGTATTCAGAGTCTAAACAACAGAATTTAAAGTTTGAATTCAAGTTGCATACTTAAAATAAGAATCGTACCACAGTTTGAGTTGAAAGGGACCTTGAAGACGATCTTGTTCCAACCCCCCTACCATGGGTAGGAACACTTTCCACTAGAACACGTTGCCCAGAACCCCATCCAACCTGACTTTGAACTTCAAGGGATGGGACATCTACCAGTTCTCTGGCAACCTGTTCCAGGGCCTCACCACCCTCACCATAATGAGCTACTGTTCATAAACGAGTCTTGGGCTGAATAATCCCACACAATATAATTTGTAAAAAGGCAAAAATTACAGAAGTGATTATTGGTTTGCAGACAGCTTGAGACAGGACAAAAAAATCTAAATTTAGCATTGTTTGCTGGGACTAATTCACTCTATGATTCTCTTAATTTAGCTGGAGAAAAGCAAATAATATACAGTATTTGCAATAGAACAGAGCTCAGTGGTGGGACATGAAATGAAATATCTGTAACTTGTTTGTGCTCAATCATTGATGGTTATCCAACTTCATAATTAGCAACATAAAATTAGAGCCGTGTGTTTAGAATCCAGATTTGTTATCCCAGCATGACTGGGAAGACTGTTCCTTGAGCTGTTTCACTGCATGTTAAAAAACAGTGTTTTCTCATTATTCTGGGGATTTTGTTAAATACTTTTGTCCCACACCCCCTAAAAATAAAGGACATTGAAAGCAGTAAGCCCTGCAGATGGCTCAACAAAAACACTTGCTGGTGCATGTTGATATCTGGCAAAGATTTTGCATTTTTCAGATACCTTGTGGGAGTCAGACACAGAAAGGATGCAAAATAGATTTATAATGACTAATTTGTCAACCCAGTATTTGCTTAGAGATACCTAATAGACATATTCTTCTCAGTCTCTCAACTTGTAGGCTAACAGATTTTCTTTTTTATCTTCAGGAAAGTGAATTATTTTCTTTTAGATTTATGGCAGGTCATTGAACCAGGGTAGAGTAATGGTTGGTATTTGCCCACACAATATCCGCAGTTCTTTCAGCTGTTCTTGTCTCTACAGTGTTTTGTATCCTTTTCTTTGATGCAATCTGCCAATGCAATAATGGAAAAAAAGGAATAAGTATATATAAGTATATGTAATAAAAAATTATATATTGAGCAAATATATACTTTCTAAAACAATTTTACCTCTTTGGTGGGCAGTTCTAAAATAACATGAGTGTGTCAGATCCTTGCAACATCCCCCACCAGCATAATCCAGTCATCAAAGTACCTTGTATAGAAATGACTGATACCAACAGGAGTCTTTTGCCAGCACAACCTTAGAGGTTTGCAGAAGCAGAAGAATTCCAACAGCAAAACAATTCCCTTTGTCCTTTCCTTTTACCTGCTCCAAGGGACTCTCCTATCTCACTTGTGCAGCTGTTTTTCAGCAGGTAAAGTTTTTGTAACACCTTGAAAATTGGAGTGCAAGCAACAATAAAGACATTAAAGAGCAAGTATAACAATCATATTAATAACAGCTGAAAACTGTGGTTGTCAAGACCTAAGTGAGGTGTGTTCAGAGAGCAAGATTTGTATTTAGCAGCACTGTGTTTGCCTTCATTATTGCCATAACCCTTCTTTGGTATGGCTCAGAGCATTAGGCTTAATTCTGTGTCATTACAATTCGAATCAATGGGTGTTTTCCATTGACCTGGATAGCAACAAAATCAAACCCTTCATTTCTAATTAGAAAATACCATCTAAACTGGAAGAGCAAGGGTGGGGGCAAACAGGATGGAAAACAGGCAATCATGAATTAAATGCAGTTTGCTATGCTGTTGAACGAAGTATTAAAATACACCTTGTTATTCCTCTGCAGAACAATCACAACTTCTTATTGGTGTCAATAAGGACCATCCAGCACTTTGAAAGCAAACAGGTGTTTCTATTTCATGTAGCTTGGGAGGTTACAATGGTTGTTCATAGCCTGTTCTAAGTTCACTGTTGCACAGCAAAACCAATTATGGCACCACTGGATACCCTGTCATATCCTCTGAATATCCATGCCATGCCATACTGACCATAATTTACAAGTAAAAAAGGAAATACAAAACAATGCCAAATTTTGTACACTTTCTCTTAAGGTGAGACTTATATTTCCAAAAGCCAGTATCAAAGCCAGTCACAAAGAATGTACTATAAAAGAGAGCTAGTTGCAGGATGTTAGTTACAATCACCTAACTAACACTGAACAGTTGTGGGCTAGGGGATGCACTGTTTCTTATGCAACAGGACTTTCCTTTTTTTTCAAATATTCGTAAGGAAACTATTTCTTTCTCCAAATTACTTTTCAGTAGCTGTGTTTGTCCAGCAAATTTATCCCAGTTGCAATTTCTAACAAATCTGGTCATCACAGATCATGAATTTTCTTGAAGATCTTTGGATCTACTGGAGGAATTTTGTGAATATACAATTCAAAATTTTCTTGAAGGTTTTATCTGTTTCTGGTAATCATTTTAGTACCTGACATTCATTATTTCTCTGAGTTTCATTGATGTTTTCAAAGCATCTTAAAATTTCTGTAGAAACTTGAGTCTTGTCAATTAACTCAGACATAAAATAATTTTTTGTATTAATATGTTAAAGGATATTTAACAGGAGAGGGAAGATAACTAGCAAAGCAATAACCTTGGATTATTTATGCTTTCTCTATAGTGCATATTGTGCCTCATTTTTGAAACTTCTGAATCCTAACTTCTAGATCTTAATGTGCCATATCACAAGTAGTTCATATTCTTGTTCCTGCACAATGCTACTCCATCAAATAGGAGAGATGGGTATAGGAAGAATTTTCTTCTGGCAGTTGCTGTAATGATGCTAAGTTATTCTCTTTGCATTAATTGAATTTACTATTTTGAATGTTGCTACTTCTCTTTGGAAGCCTATGGGTATAGTTTCATTTTAAATAGCATGGTAGTAACATAGCAGGTAGTAAAAATTTTATTTATTTTAAGTGGGAAGAAAAATACTTATTTTTAGATGATGCACAATCCATGTGAAAGCCACAGATGTTCAGGCTGCGGGGCTTTTTTCTGTGCAGAGATACTCTTGGTTTTTGGAATACATCCTACAGCACATGTGGACTATCATGCACCATTAGAAAATGTGTGTAACAATCCACATGCCTGAAAAGCACTCCAGTCAGTCCACTTAATCATAAAACTTGAATACTCTATTTAACAGCCGAGTCATCACCTCCCTGTTTTGGAAATTTACTATTACAAGCAACGTTGGCATCGAAATCAGGGCTTGAAAATTAATACATGCCCAGCAGCGCATAATCTTACTTAACACTTTCTTTTTAGTGGTCCCTTAAAAAATGTAAGGTGTGGAAACTGCCTAAAACTCTGACAAGCTTTCCATGTGAAAAGACACAGCTCTAGACGAAAGCACCATTTTCAGTGCTAACTGTGCTCTCCCTGCTCCCAGAGCGTGGAAGGAGAACACCACGAGAAGGCGGTGGAGCTGCTGAAGGCGGCCAAGGACAGCGTGAAGCTGGTGGTGCGCTACACGCCCAAGGTGCTGGAGGAGATGGAGGCTCGCTTCGAAAAACTGAGGACAGCCCGGCGCCGGCAACAGCAGCAACTGCTCATTCAGCAGCAGCAACAGCAGCAAACTACACAGCAAAACCACATGTCGTAGGTGAGAGGATTCATTGTCCTTCCCTAAAGTCCGCTGACAGCACCCCGCCTGCGCCAGCCGCTTCCAGGGGTCTGTCAGGGCAGCATCTGGTGCCAGAGCCCAGCCCAGCCCCAGACAGGAGCAGGGCAGTCCCAGGCATGGGCACCTTCCTGGGGATAGAGAGAGGCTGGGACATAAACCCAAAGGTGGGCCCAGTTTAGTGGGACCCCATGGCTGGGCAGGGCAGGGCTATGGGGAGCTGGAGACTGGTCCTGCTGGGATGTTGCTGGGGCAGGTGATGATGGCCCTAGGGGCTGACATGAGGTCCTGTGCTGTGGACAGGAGGGAGGGAGCCCCAGGGAGGACAGTCAAGGGCCTGGAGCTACCCTTGGGGCCCCAGCCATTCTTCGGTACATTTCCACATGGTTTTTTCCAGTAAAAATTCTGAAAACAGGTTAAAGGCACTAGCAAATTCTGGAGCCAGTTTCCAACTACTATTCCTGAGATCAAAAGCCACTGTGCAGTTCTGGCTTATCTGCAAGTGAAAGAAGTCCTGATAACATTTTTTTATATTAACAACCAGAGCATTTATGACAAATAAGAATATGCCACCAGATTTAGATAGTTTAAAGCATTTTCAACTAATCTTTTACCACTCTGCAATAAAACATCAAGATTTTCTCGTGGTAGGTGAAGAAAACTCTTCAACTCTTTCTTGCAACAGGGACCCCAAACTTCATTGTGGTTATTCTGCAGGACACCTCTAAGCTTGCTTTTGGATACAGTTTGGTAGGAAGCATTTTGTTCACTCTTGACTGAAATTCAATATCACAATAGCTTCTAAGAGGCTTGCAAGTCTCCCAGTGGCATGTGAGGTTCAGAGATTCTTCTGAAAACAGTGAGAGTTTGTGCTCTATATCTATAAATGAACATATTTATAGATAGGCTCCATTTAACTAAATAAACTCAAGTAGGAAGCATGTCCCAATGACTTACATCCCAACCCTCATCTCATAGCTGTTTATTCCCAAAACAGTATGTGTGTACTAAAAGAGTCAACAAGTGACTCAGAAAGTCCCCAAATGGTCAAAATCTGAAGCTCCCAGTGAAGGTTTCATCCCTAGTAGTGTTGACACTGACTTCTGTTGGTATTCAGGAAAAACACAAACACCCACCTTGTAAACATCCTATCCAGAATTCCAGCTTTGTTGATGCAAACAAGGGCCCTGAGAAGGTTTTGAATCCCACCTCAGGGCCTCAACTCAGACAAGAGGTATAAACAGTAGTATTTCATGAAGTTTGGGGTTTTTGTGTAAACCGAGGCCATTGCAGGAGACAGACATACACATGAAGTTTTAAATTTTTTTCAGTTTTCTAAGTCATTTCATTAGCAAGTTAAGAATTTTTGCTGATTTAAAATTGAAAGGTAAGAAAGGCAGGCAGAGACAGCCAGCAGCTTAATTCCTTAATTCTTTGTGCTTGCTCTGAGGACTGTGTTTCTTTCATTCTAGGTTGTTCTCAAGAAAGAAGAAGCCTCAATCAAGAGTTCAGTAATCAAGCAACCAGAGCTGTACTCTAGCATTCCAGCAAAAGCAAACAACTACAGGAACATGAAACAGAATTCATCTGGAGAATGTACAGTACCAGATTAAAGTGAGCTGTAGGGAGGGTACCATCATGATAAGGCTTTTCAGCACACAGTGGTCACAGATACCTTTTACTTCTGTGACTGTATTCCTAATGAGAACAGCATGATTGGTAAACCCTATGAAACAGCGAAGTCCAGGGCTTCCAAATAATTCTGTTTGATCTAATCTTGCACTCCTTACTCTGACAAATTTCTAGTTGGCTTTCTCTAGTCACCAAAAGTTTTGTTTAAGGAGGTTAAGATTGGCTGCTTTTGAGAGCAAGATCTTTCTCTACAGTTATCTCCAAAAATGAAAAACATCAGTTCAAAATTTTGCCACAGACATCAAACTCGTACATCATGCTTCATAACCACTTTGTACTATATATTGTAGAGCTGTTCTAACCTAACTTCCTGTTTATAATTTTCAGATTTCCCTCTGGAAATAGCAATTTACTATATTTATAAAGTATTCCATTTGTAGAAGCAATTGGCTTTTTACTCTTGGTGTTTCCATATATTTTATTATGCATCAACAGAGTGAGAAAGTTTTAGGTCAACTTTAATTTTATTAGTAGTAAAGTTAGGGAAGCCTAGAACTGTATTTTTAAATGTAGGTATTGCTTGTATCTATTATAGTTACTATTCAGAAATCTATAACTGGATATATTATATATTTATTCCATAAAATATATATTGTCTGAATGTACCTGTTAGAGAAGTAGGGTCTTTGCTTAGCATGTATTGCAAATGTAGTAAGCTAATGTTAGCAAAAGACCAAGCTTTGTTTGGCAGATATTACTGTGACAGCATAATCTCTGCATTTCTGTATTGTTTAATTTATTTTCTAGTCTAATGTTAATATATTTTAGAGAGGAGGAAGTGTAAGTTGTTTCTTTTAAGACTCACGCATTATCGTTTAAATCAGTCTGAAATTAGAGTTCTTTTTAATTAAACCAAATTGGAATGCGCAAGCAAAATCTGTAAGTTTTTAAGTTTACATGTCTGCTTTTCCAAAGAAGATAGTCAAAGCTGGGAGGCTATAAATGTCATCTGCTTTCAAGAAAATAAGAAAATGGACCCCCAAAGCATAAAAAAATTGATCATTTTTACATGCCTTCTGTGCTTCATTAGAAAAGACTTTGGGGAGAAAAGGAGCTTAGGGGAAAACCATACAGTCATTGCATGTTGAAAACTCCTGCTGATGTCAGTGAAAGTTCAGTAATGTGAGGAATGGAATGTAGAAATGGTCAGAAACAGTGTTCTGGTTGTGAACTTGGAAGACAGTCAGAAACAATTAATATATTGGAGGATCTATTCTCAAATAGAGAGACAAAGCAAAGCAGGGGAAATTGGCAGTTTCACAGCATACGTTAGAAACCAAATGTAGGCTAGCCAACAGTCTTGACAGAGTTTGATCAGAATAAGTAGCCATTGAAAGGAAATTACTGTATTTTTAAAACCAAACAGCATGAATTCATCTAGAGAAGCATCATTTTATACAGAAAGTTAATTGTATTCAACAGTCATTGGTGACAATATCAATTAAGACAGAGGAGTTTGAGAACTACCGGAACTGAAGATGAAATATATTGTATTGTGCTCTGCACGGTGTCTTTTTATACTTAATAAAATTGTACGTATCTATTTTAAAACTGTTCTCAAACAGGCATTGCTATTAATATTGACAGTATACAAGTTGTTATTATGACTGCATATAACTGTTCTGTATCTCATCAGTATGATTTGAATTACACTGATAGCTGCATTTTCAGAGACCAAGTATTCAGATTTAGTCAGCCCACTGTACTGCATTTTTCCAAACCGCCTCTCCACCTCCTTCCCTCCTCTTCCTCAAAAAATTTGAGTGGAATGTGCTGATTAATAAATTTCAATAATAGACTGTCATTCATATAGAGAAGCATATCAAATTCATTTTCATATATTATTATTCAATAAATTATTTATACACATTAACATTAACATTCTAGTCTTTGCCAACATTTAACAGTAAGAACTGTCAATGACTTTGAAGTGGAAGCAGGAAGAAATAACTTTTGTTGCTTTTCATGCCCCTTACTGATCAATAAAACATACAGCTACTTAATCACAGAATAACCACTGTCCCTAAGCCTATGATATGCTTTTGCTTGTAGTTGGTATTTTCATTTATGATTTAAATTTATTTGGTCCTGATTCAGTGCTGCTCTTCCACATATGCATGGCTGAATTAGTACCCAGAAGTGCAGGGAAGACAACTCTTTCCACATGCAAGTCTGCAGGTATTTGTGCATTGTATTTTAACTGATTGGTCTTCTGGCATTTGCTGTTCCCTTACACTAAATTGATATTCTTCCAGTCAACCAAATGAGTTTTATTGCCCATATTTACCTTTGGGGCTCCCTCATGTTTCTCTGCACTGGCAGCAAACTGACATAGGAGATCCAAGATGCCTTTTCTGTTTCTTTATTACAGTAACCAAAGGAGTGTTTACACACTTTTGTATAGTTCACTTACACCAAAGATCCAGATGCAGGACCTAATCATAATAGAGATTCAGGGTTGGTGGCATTTACTTAGTGAAGTTGATGGCTCTGCTGTGCTAGTTTTTCTGTTTGTGACATTTAAGCTGACTGGCACTTTACAGGGTATTGAAGAATTTGAGCTGACTGGCCCTTTATAGGGTATTGAAGAATTCTATAGTCTTTGATGAAGCAAAAAGCTCACCAGCTTGAATTTTTCTCTTCTAGTCATTGGCGAAAAGTCAATGAATGCCCATGAGTGGAAAACATGACATAAAAATCCTTCTGCAGTTTCATGGTGAATAATACTACAGATCTCACAGTCCTGTACATTGTACCTTATGTATGTATTTACCACAGCCAAGAATCCAGTGTGATTTAGTAACCTTTGGGAACTCTTGCACAAGGCACAAAATTATACACCTCATTGGCAAGACAAAAACTGTTTATTCATCTACTAACTAGGGATTTTATAAAGTTCTAAATGAAATTAAGATCTCAGGAGCAAACCAAATTCCTAGAATTAAGAAAAAAAAAAAAGCTAAACAAAAAGGGGAGTGTTCTGCCTATGTTTGAAATCAGGCAGGATTTTAAACATAGTTTCAGAATCATGCAGAAAAGTGCCTGGAAGTACTAAGGCCCATTCCATGTGTAAGCAGTGGATTATTAGCTAGAAGCAGTACTGCCCCTCCATAAGTATTAGTGAGATCATTTCCATATCCAGCATTCAGTAATACAAAACAGATTTCTAAATCTGAGAGTATTCTGGGTCAGTTGGCAAGAGTGTGCTGCCTGCTGCAATACATGTCTGATGAGACATTCAGCTCATTGTGCTTAGCCATGAGAAGGTCAGGATTAATCAGGGGTGTGCTCAAACAGTCTTTCAAGCAGACCCATGTTAACCCTGCTTGTCCATGAAGTGAATGCAGTCTGAACAAGCAGAAGGATTTAGATGCATGTTTGATGGATTCATTGTGTCTACCTTCACCTGTCCAAAATCAAGCTGTGAAGCTTACACTGACTGTTTCCAAAGTCAAGATTTAGAGGTATCCATTAAATGTGATTCATTCCACCTGTCTCTGAAATACATCTTAAAATAGAGTACGGCATTCTGTTAAAAAGATCATAAGCAGAGCCACTACTAAACAACTTAAACTACTAGCTTGAAATAAATAATGGTTTTTGAGGAGGTGTTGCTGCTACACTCATACACAACTTCAAAATAGTAAATAAAAAGTCCCCAGTGTTTGAATACCCTAGTCTTAAAACTGTACATGCATCGCTCAGGCGACCAAGAGACCTTGAACATACTCTGATTTTTAAGGAGGTTCCTGTCACTACAGATTTCTGTTCTGAATAATTCTAAGAAATTGAATAGCTCAGCACAGGTATGGTTAGCAAAATGCTTTGGTTGTGGTGCATACAGGAGCAGATTGCAACAAGCTTCAGCCTGTGAATGCTAATAGCAGAAGTCTGTACTGCCACCCCCAACACTGGGCTAGTGTGTGTGCATTTTGCAATACCTGCAACCTAAAAGATGAACTCTTGCTTTTGATTTCCAGTTACAAAGAGAGATGCACAAAAATGAAAGCCATTAAACTTCCACCATAGGGATTTGGGATAACAAAGAGTCATAGCAAAACTTGCCCACTTCTGAAATCTCAAACCTGCAGCTATCTAGGCTTAAGTAAAAAGAATACAAAAATATATCTAAAAGGAACAGCCAAGATCCAAGAGAAGAAAAAGTCACATAGGACTTTAATCTCTGATTAGCTTTCAATTTACTTTCTTGCAGTTTTTTTCACTCTTGTCAACTCATGGACAACAAGAGAAGTGTATGATTCAGCAATGGCAGTTCCTTTTGTCAAAATCATAAGGAGCTGATAGGGTGGAGGAATTCCTCTTCTCTCCCTTCCTCTCTCTCAGATGTGTGAAGCTGGGTTGTGCTGCAAAAAGGTGATGCCCAAACATATTCCAGTCCTACAGAGAGTTTCTTCATTACTCCTATTACAGCTTCTCCCTACCAGCAATTCTCAAATTGAGAGAACTCTGTGTTTTCTCAAAGTGAGTATGTTACATAGACACACAAATTCATGTTCATTTCAAGGAAAACTATATTAAGCCTGAAGTTGTAAATCTGGCCCAACCTTTTAATTTTGACATCCCAAAACAGACCAACAGTTGCACTTATGATATTCCAGTTGGAAGCCTGAGATTGGCTTGTAAATTGGTCCAATTAAAAACTGGATCTCAGGAGACACTTCCCTAACATTTCTGTTGAAACTGAGGAAACATAAAAGACAAAATATAACCTCTGAAGTACAGAGTAGCCAGTACAGCAGTTTAGAAGAGGGAAGATACTTAAAATTTTTCCCATATCCATGAAAACTCCAGGAATATAGACTGTTATTTTTATCTGAACAAGGTACTTTTTTATGTTGGGAGGATAAACCATGTCCCTTTATAGCAGTTTTTGGAAAGAACAAGACAAAATGCTTAGTTAAAAAAGTGTGGGAAGAATTCTGGGTATGTTCAGGTAGCCATGAACAGTTGGTGGGCAAGTGTGGCCCCAACTCAGATGACAGCAACTCAGAAGTACTTCTTCACTTTATACTCTCTTGTCACTCCACCTTTTAGCTTCACAAATTCCCTTTGGCAAGAGCCCAAAGGTCACCACAAAGCTATTGCAACTCTCCCACTGCAGTATTCCACTACCCTTCTTTCCGTGTGAGATTTCTGTTGACTGAGCAGTGACAATTTTTAATCACATACAATCTCTTCATCCAAGTATGGCATTTAGGCCTTGCCATGTCTATCTCCTGGAGTGCTCTGCTCTTCACTTGGACTCCATACCATTAGCTGCCACCATAGTCAGCTGTTTTACTTGCCTTACACAAAATAATTGCCCTATCCCTTAAGCATACATGGGGAAAAATACGTTGAGAGGGTAGAAAAATGGCAGATAAACTTTTAAAAAAATACAGATAGGCTGAGAATGTCATTCTCTTTCCTGAGTCACTTTTTTTAAATCAGGTGACCATTTTCATTTTTATTTAGTTCCCTGCTGACAAAACACCCTATGCAATGACTGTGGAACAACCATACACCCTCCTCTGGCTGAAACATCAGCTCCTTGTCTGGAACCAGTGGACATCTAGACCTGTTTGAGGCATTACACCATGAATTCACACACATGCAGTAGGTCAGAGTCAACTGTGCACACACTGAACAAGTGAGGTTTACAGGTAAAAAAATCCATCACATCTGGCATGTAGCTTAGGTCTGTCTGGAATTTCACAAGTGAAAATGTGGAACCAACTCCTGGCAGCGTCCTAATATTGAGTCAGTGCCTTCAGCCATCCAGTCTGAAAGTGTTTGTATTATAAAAAGACAGCCATGAACCTATGTTTCATTT
Organism: Notiomystis cincta; assembly: GCA_013398075.1. NCBI lineage: Eukaryota > Metazoa > Chordata > Aves > Passeriformes > Notiomystidae > Notiomystis > Notiomystis cincta. Next base: position 98,116 of record VZRX01002446.1, read on the forward strand.
GTTTTGAAATTCTATTTCAAAGTAAGTTTCCAACAGCAAGCAATGAGAAAGAAAGAGCCTGTCGTAAACTCCCAGGGATTAAACAACATTTACTAACAGCATGCTTCAAGTGCAGAACTTACACCAGCATCACCTTTCAAGCCAGGTTTTGTTCATGTTGTCCTTATCTTCTCTGTAGGGTTGACAGAAAGAAATTAAACTATTCACTGTTGGGTCTCAGTACCACTAAAGGAAAACATAAACTTGGTGATGTGAAGAGGGTTTAAGCATCAATTAACTCAGACTAAAGTATAAGTGCTGAGTAGTTCTTTCGAGCAGTATTTGTCTCCACTGTGTGCATGACACTGTGGCAGGTTTACAGCCCCCGACGTGCGGCAGACTCCGTTCAGGGGGCATGGAGGGTGGAGCTCGCAGCTCAATAAATATGCCAAGGGAGACGCCTAGTGTAAAACGATGCTCATGGCACCGAGAGCCGCTCATTCCGCTCTTACTGCCGAGGGCTTCTCTCCTCCTAGCGTTAAAAAGCTGCACACAGAGGTGTACGCAGCATTCGTTCAGCAGATTGCAACAAACAGTGAGTGGACAGTTCAGAAAACTGAACTTGATTTACATGTAGAATAACACAGCAAGAGTGAATACTCTCTGTGCTAAGAATGGCCAATAGCAATAGGATTATGGCAATAAAGGCAATACTCTTAGCTGGGTAATATAATTCTAGGGTTATTGTCAATATTGCTTAACATGGTTATTGGCCTTCACACAGGATCTGGTCACCCTTCACCTGCTGTTGCTGCTGCTGAAGATTACACATGTGCTGATGAAAAAAATGTCCCAAAGAACTGCTAGGCAAGTGTATCATCCACATTGAAGTAAATGATAGTTGAAGCTCATGTCTCCATGCCTTGCCATGCTCCATGCCATGTGAACCAGGTGCAGTAACAAATCGATGCAAGTCATGAACCTCCCACTGCAGCAGCTGTTCTGCTTTTAGTGGGGGACTTGCCAAAGCCATCAAATTGGGTTTCCATTGTAGCTGTGGTTTTCTCAAAGATGATAGCAGCCTGTACCATTCCTGACACTACCTTCCTCAAACAGAATCCTGGATCATTAGATCCAGGTGTATCTATGGATTAGCTCTAGAGGCATTTTTATTTCTCCCCTTCTAGACACTCCTAAAATGTCTTCCTCTTTCTCCACCAACTTTAATCAAGGCTTTGATATTTAGCTGAAATATGCAGGCATCTGAGAGTTCTCCTTTTTTTCAGCAGGGGAAACAAAAAGGAGCTAAATTTTGTACACCACATCTTATATTCTAGGGCAGCTTCCTCTCTGAAAGGCCTGGGAGAAGGCAATACCCCCAAGAACCACCAGCTTGACAAGCACAGGAGCCCTCAGAAAACTGGCACCAGTGTTTAGGAGAAATGACAGAGGAAAGAAGCCAAAATGATAAAATAGTCCTACCTTCAGCAAGCTCCAGAGGTAAAGCCCAGGCTTTGACAGCCTTCACTGTCTGTTAAGGGCCAGATGTCCTGTTCAGTTTTCATGTTCTGGCTATGGTGCTTAACAGCCCAAATGCTCCAGTTCTATTAGAAACCCCCTGGCTCTCATATAGGTTACAGTCCTAGGCAAGGAAGGGTAACAGGAAACCTATGCTCATCCTGGAATTGTCCAGTGTGACTACCTAACTGTTTGCCAAATTTAGACTTTAAGGCAAGGTAAGGCCAAAAATATTTTGTCAAAATGCATGCTAGTGGCTTCAAATAATAACCTCCTGACATCTGTAAACAAATCTTCCACTGAGACTGCTGTGGCTGAGACTTGTTTCTTCTCTGTATCCCTGGCTAATTCTAAGATGATTATTTTAAATCTGCCTGTGAGAAATGTCATTGACTCCAATGAAGTGCAAGTGATTTCCATGCGATACAAAAGAGTTTCCAGCCAGATTCTTTGCTGAACTAATGAACCCTCATCAGCTATCTGCATTACAATCAGTACACCTCCAAAGCATGTTTTAGAAGCAGTCATCTTGCCTTTATTAAATTATTCAGCTCAGCTACGCAGGTGATATGGTTTACTGAGGAGATGAATGCGATCTTAAAGCAAATTTGCTCTGTAAGCCAAGAGTCAAAGAATGACAATCCTCAAAGCTGGAAAAAAATAGCATGGGAAAAGAGGATAGTTCCAAGTGTCAAATCAGATGAAGATTTGGCATGTTTCTTTGACTGTAAAACTAACTGTTGAAGCAGCAGAAGTGACTCAGAAGTCAGACAAAACACCTGACATTATTTTCAGAGACCAGTGTCAGTGAAGGTGCAATTAATTGCAGCTACCATCTCTCTGCAGCTAATGGAGAGAACAATTATCTCCAAGAGGTGATTCACCTCATCTGTGTAATGGTTACTGACACAATATAATACCCTTTTCTTTTTCCATGGAGACAATAGAAGAATTTTCTAATCATCTTCCTCCATCCCTCTCCCCTCTGCCTTGCCAGTCTTAATTCCCACCTCAGTTTTAACGTTTCTCCTTCAGCCAGTGTAGCAGCATAAAACCACATAAAACCACTCTTTCACCTTCCCCACTGAAAGTATTGTGATTTCCTGGGGTTTTTTTTCTGTAGGAGCATCCTATTCCCAACTTGTCACTAAAGAAAATATATTGGGTAGTTGTATCTCTTCCATCTCATATTAATAACGGGAAATGCCTCTTTTCCTTTGTTCACTACAGAGGGAACTTAGATGAATATATCAGATAAGAAGCCTAAATTTTAGATGCTGGAGATAATGACATTTTAGCTGACAAGTACAAAAGCTTTTACCACAGGACAGTAACTGCCAGACATCAGTGTACAGAAGCCAAGCAAACTCAGACTGTATGAAGTGGTGGGCAGTAGCTGAGACAAAGAACAATGTCTGTACATGTCTGCAGCACACAGGCAATGCTGCATCAACAACTTCAGCTCCCTCAGCCCATCATCATAAGAGAGATGCTCCAGTCCCTTAACCATCTCTGCTGCCCTCCTCTTGACCCACTCCAGGAGCTCCATGACTCTCTTGTTCTGAGGAGCCCAGAACTGGACACAGCACTCCAGATGTGGCCTCACTAGGGATGAGTAGAGGGGCAGGATCAGCATTATTTATAACTGAGAAGCTTGGGAAGCAGCAGAAAAAATGCTCAGTTTAAATGCATAAGGACAGCATCCACATTTCCCCAGAGACCCAGATGGAAAATGATTTTGTGCATTTTGATGCCACTCCACATCACAACAACTTCTGAAAGGTATAAACAGCAGCCTGGCTCTTTGTCATGCACTAGTAATAGCAGATGAGTTTATTCAGGCAGTGTACACTTTTCTATCAGTTTTTCCTTTCAGGGGAGAGATAAGCAGGTTGAAGTAGGATAAGCAGTTAGATGCATCCTATGTACTATGAGATGGACCTTGCTGCTTTATCATCCTGAAATGTGCAAAATCACAGGAATCTGACATGGGTGACTGCCACGACTTCAAGTCACTCTAAGCCACAGGATTTTAGGGAATAGAGGTTAAAAAAAATAATAAAAAAGCAATCAAGTGACAAATGCTGATCACAAAACTGTTATAAGCAGGTAGGGATTCATGCCAAATTATACCACCTGTGGGGCAGCAAAAGGGCAAAACAATTCTGCCTGGACATCATTGTATCTTTCAACATTATTTGTGAGTCACTGTCCCCACACACATTCATTTTGAGGATATTCAAGCCAGGAACTACTTGAGCCGGACACATGACCAAAAAGATCACAGAGCCCTTCAGAAAGAGAGGTTCATATGCCACACAACTCATCCACCCCAAAATCTGGAGAAAAAGGAAGGAGAAAGCTGATTTAGGGGGAAATTACATGTCTGAGAAGCCAAAGTCATCATGCAAGATGAAGGAAGGAAGACTATCTAGTTTAGTCCATGCTGTAATACAACTCAAATATACACTGGAGACACCATGCCCTGAAACACCCTCCTCTCTCCTAATCAAAGCAGTCCCTTCAACACAGGCAGAAAAGGGCACATCGAGTGAGTGCTGTAAGTGACAACCTAGTTAATAAAAGGGGAATAATTGCATATCCCCTTTTACTTTGTGAATTAAGTATTTATGTCTGTTCAGACCATGGAACATGGGGATTGAGCACAGGATGGAAAGGCAGACAGACAGACAGGAAGATGGACAGATTGATCTCGACTGGGGAAAGACACTAGATTCCAATCCAGATTAAGACACTTAAGTAAGACATGTTCTTCACCAAATTCCTGCTATTTAGGCAGAGCTCTGCTTTACATTATGTATTCCCAGATATTACACTGGGGCCCAGGTGCCTCTCACCATATGTTGAGAATTTCCCATTTTCACAGTGTTCTGTATAGCTTTACAAGGATAAGGCCCTTGGCACTGGGGATCCCTAACCCTGCTTGTGGATCTGGAGTCTCTGATTCTCAGCTATATTTAAACACCTAATCCTCCTGGAGAATTTGAGCCTTCGTCTGCCATAGGATTTTGTAAAGTGCCTAACTCCTATATATTTCAATGTTTTAAATAGTACAGTTGATTCCTTAGTCATATAATTAAAATTCTGTAGTTCAACATTTTAGAGAAATGGCATTTTTTAAAAATTCTACATTCTGTAGAAAATCTGCCCTTTAATTTTCAGTAGTCTTTTGTTGGGGTTTTGGTGTTTGTTTTTGTTTGGGTTTTAGTTTTTTTGTTGGTTTTTTTTTTTTTTGGGGGGGGGCACAGCAGAGAAGCAGAGTTCAGACCTTGTCCTGTACTTCCTATTTTTTTATTCAGACTGGAATGATTAGAACTACTACTGGGCCCAAAATAGATTCACCACTTTCAAACACTCCCCAGTGACAGCTGAGTAGCATAATGATGCTTTATCCTACATTAGAGGCAAAATAAATTGCTTTTCCAGCACACATGTAGAGCTTTATAAAAAGAATAATCCCACTGGAAAAAGGATTCTTCAGCTTTGAATTCCTGCACCCAAAAGGGCCTCAGTTGCAGCAGCCTTCTCTGGAGAAGCCAGAGGGAGTAAAAGCTCACAGAAGTGTAGGGTGTCACTTGAAGATGGGCACTTCTATTAAGACAAAAAGAATATAGATTACAGTGTTCTTATATTTGGGTACTGCTGAATTATTTTTGATTTTGTAAGTATTTGTGTATTATACTTTCTGCTGGATTGGTGTTATGCTTATGAATTCCAATTTTCAGGCTACGGCTATTTAAGTCACATTTGGCTCGGATGCACAGCATATGACTCCAATATGGATTCAGGGTTTTTTCCCTTCTCTTACCAAGTGCTTCATTTCCTATAATTGCAGTGGGAGAGTTACAGCCCCAAAATTAATCCAGAAGCTCTTCTCCCAACTTCCAGCTCTAAGTTAGAGCCCAGGTCTGCGGGTCTGCCATGCTAAACAGCACCGATGTCAGCTCTGAACTGCCTAATTGTGTCTGAGCCATGCAAGTCATCAGAAAATTTTGAGGGCTCTTTAATGTTGGGGCAATGCTCTAATTCTTACAGCACAGGCAGTCCTCAGATAACCCACATTTTCAACTGGATTATATACTGCTTTTCTCCTTTTCTAAAGGAAACAGGAATATAAAAGCATTCATAAACCACAAAATATTTGCCAGGCACATTTCTTCCTGGAATTAGAGGAAGAGCAGTTGTACGTGTTGCTCATAGCTTTTAACCAAGTGACCTTCAAGATTAGAATCAAATAGAGCTATTCAGCTAAAAGATGTAGAACCTCCCCTTTGCTGCTTGCCAGGAGCCTCTCACATCTCTAAAGGCCTTGAGCTTTCTGAAAAAGTTGCCTGCAGCAGCAGTATGACGAAAAAGGTATGGGCAAAGCTTTGCCCAAGGCACTACAGCTACATCTAACATACCAGAATTACATATAATAAAAATTATATGGGGGCTGAAGACTTAGCCAAGCATCACATGACCAATCCCCCCCAAAATACTCCCATGTCATTATAAATAAAGAATCTGTACTGGTTTTCTCCCTTCCCCTAAATGGACTCCTTTTTTAGGCTTTGAACTTGCTAAAACCCACATACATAAAATATGCCTCTGGACAGGTATTTCTACTGGTTCGAAAGGATGTGAAAATAAACTTTGTTGCATCTTACTCTAGTATTTTATACTGATTTCTTTTTAATGAGTCTGAAATTTGTGTTTTAAAAGTGGAGGGTTTCATCATGTGTTCAGCAACATTTTCTCACTGACTTTATTTCTAAGTAAACAGATGGGCAACATTTTTTAAAAAATAATTAGGTTCCAGAGGAAGAGTTCTTCAAGAGCTCCTTGCACTTACTACCTATCAATAACTACTGTGCTAGGTAAGGAGGTACCTACCTTATCTTATCTATTCAGTAAGAGCTGACTGGCATTCATGACCATCAAAACAACACTGCAGTTATTGTGAGCACAATTTCAAGTTCCTACTTCTAGATATCATGGCCAAATTAAACAGAAAACATGACTGTACTTGATATGCCAGTGTGTGAACACAGTGTGGGCTCTGGCTCTCAAGCACACTGCGAGTTATGTGAACCACTGTATCCATTATAATTGCAATAAAAAGCAATTTTCCACAGTACTTTTCATTTAAAGAAAAATGCCTCTGAAAAGGGGGCTTGGAGAATGGGGCAGCAAGTCTCACAAGGATTTCTGAGCTGAAAGGATCAACAGAAACCTTCTGCCAGAGGAGCAGGAGGGCAGGGCTGGTGGAGAGGGCATTGGGCAGCCTTTGGGGCTGGGCAGCTTCTGCGACACGGGCTCGCTACAGTTAAGCTTCAATATCAGCAGGACTTGTCCTCATTCCAGCTTGAGCACCAAAGCTGTGCCCCTGCCCTTGTTTACCCTCCTCCTGAAAGCAAAGGAACAGTTTCGGATACCAGAGGATTTGGAGCAGAGGATCTGGATATTTTAATGTTGTTCAGGCTTCAGTCATCATGAATATCACTTTACAGCTTGGCGCATAAACAGTCCATTTCTGAAGCATGAGAAAATGAATATATTGTAACTACATTCTAGGCCCTCTGGCCCAAACCTGTTCCTGGTGAAACTCCAGGGGCTTCAGTGGAGTTGCAGCAAGAATAAACCAAGCTGTCTAGCTGTACTTTTTAATACCTTACTTCTGATTAAAAGGAAGTTTACATGAAGATAAAGAAATGTTTCTGTACATTTTCAACCCAAATGGGATTCAAACTTATTAACTTAAACAAGGGCATTGTTTATAAACAATAAAACTTTATATAGATGGAAAAAAAGGACAATAAAAATCAGTAAAGAAATAGGACTATTCACTTTATAAAAAGGAAAGTAAGTAATCATGGTATTGTTGAAAGGATGTATTAAAGCAAGACTATACACCAAAATACATCTTTATTTCTCATAGTCCTTATCTTCCACAGAAAATAGAGAGATGGGGGCATGGGTTGTGGGAAGCAGACATGGTCAGACACTTCTCATAGGAGACCACTTCTGCTTGAGAAGTCCAATTTCATGAGCACATTTCTAAAAAGAGTTTCACTGTCCTACTTATCAGGAAGTTTAGAAATAATAACTTTCATGTTTCAAAGTTCAGTCATGTTAGTATTTCACCCAGGAAATAAACATGAGAAATTTGTGAAACACTGTTAGAAATGTGTATTTCAGGCACGGGTAGGATACAGCTGCCTCAGCCGTTGTTTACTTGGTTTCTCCTCTACTTCATGCTCAGCATAAGGGATTTTAGAGTTATTAAACCTTTTCCCAGCTTCCCAGAGTCACCATCCCTTTACTCCACTGAGTAGCTGCATATACATAGCCCTGTGACCACTGCCCTCTCTGCTTTCTGTGCTTACCTTCCTGGCTTCAGCAGGATCTTCCTTTTTTCTGTCACCAGGTGTGTCTTCCAAAGCTAATTCCCAGTATGAGGGAAGTATCACTTTCTCCCAGACTGGCTGTTAGTTCACCCATATTTCCAGCAATCAAACAGCTTCAGATTAGTGAGGTATCTGCTTTCCCACCACATGAAGCACCTCCATGGGATGTGTCTTCCTTGGCCAGTTGCACAACAGGAACAAACTGCTCACTGGAGGTCACTCACTATTCTGTGACAAGGTAAGTAGTCTCATAGACATGCTTAAACTCAGGATAAGGGCCAGAAAAATCCCCATTTAATCATGCAGGGATTGTGAGCTCAAATTGTACTATTTAGGTGCTGCCTAAGTCTTCACTGCTGCAGGCATCCAAGAGGATGGTGCTCATCCACTTGAAGTTTTACAGCCAAATGATTCCCTTTTGGGAGTTCACAGCATTATATACAACCTGAGAAAAAAAGACCAGAAGGGTTCCCAGCTGCTCAAGACACAATGTTAATGAAATGTAGGAGTCCTAGGACCAGAATGACAGCCCTCTGTAGGCACAGAGAGGAGAAGGGGTGTGGTGTCTGCTCCCAATATCAGTTTGATTCTATCCAAAGGAGACAGAGCCATGACATTGAGGACCAGAGCTAAGGCACCCATCTCCAGATGACTGACTGACTCTGCTCCAGCCAGCTGGTAAGGGTTTTAATGCTTTTAAAGCTGCTTTTTCAAGTCATGTCATATGGATTTTTAAAACAGAAAATAGTATCTGTTCAAAAGCATATATTCACAGAAAATTGGAGAAATAATGAGGAAAAAATGCACATTTTTTCCTCTGCTGCTACTCAAGGTCTGAAGGCCTCTCAGAAGGTGCCAGATTCACCTGATTTAATGCAGATACTGAAACATCTTTCTGATCTCTCTCTGGGCTTGCTGACCCTCATATATCATGGTATCACCTTTTTCAAGCACAGATGAGCAATGCCTTTGGCATCATAGCCAGCAACATTTTTCAGCAGATTGCCAGGCAGTCCATAAATGTTACTAATGTTCAAGAAGAAAACAGATTCCATGGATCAATGCTGCCTTTCAGCTGGTCAGGGGAGTGGAAAGCAGGAGACCTCTGAGAAAGTAGCAGTACAGAGTTTTGCATGCTATCTCTGAGTGGCCAAGATGCATAACCTCCTGGAACAGAAAGTGGGGCACCTGCTGGATAAAGGGAAAATATATCCCACTGTGTTTGGGAAAGGGAATAACTCCCTCAGTCCAGCCCTGGTCTGGGGGATAGGTGTATCTCTTGGACTCCATGGACTGAACACCATGAGATGTAGTGAGGATAAAGGCCACTAATGAAGCCTAGTACTCAACAGAAAACCCAAAAAAAAACCATGAGAAAAACCAGCTCTGCTGTCTCTTTTTTTAGTCATTCCACTAATCCAGTTGGCTGCAGGAGAAGCCTGGCTCTGAAGCCCTGGGGCAGCAGCACGGACAGATGCTCCACTCACTCCCTCTACATTTGGGGGTGAACCCCCTAATCCCTCTTGCAGGGTCAAGTCAGCCAGCAGGATTGCAGCCCAGTCTCCAGGTGGCCAAGCTCATTAGGCCTTTAGTTGCCAGGAAGGCAGTTGTGGCCAGCTGTAAGGCTGATACCCCGTGCAGAACTTGCCAAAGGTCAGCAGTGGTCAGCTGGGCAGCTGCGAGTCCTCCAGCACGGCGCGGCCCAGCTGAGAGGAGTAAGGGGCAGTAATGAGCGAGTCAAGGGGTCTGCAGAGGAGAAGTGGAGAAGGAGGAGGAAAGGAGGGAAGAAGGGAGTGGGGGAGGAGGTTTAGCATGGGGAGAGGTGAGCTGCCTGCTGTGGTTAAATCTGACTGCTCCTGACAAGCAGGGTGAACTGGGAAGAGATGCCGCATTTCCACTGAAATGTAGCTATGATTTTGAGGTGTTCCTAGGCATATTTAGACAAGAACTATGAATAAAGATCCCTTCATCCTCCAAGAACTAATTACTAAAAATGTATCACTTTTAAGCCTTACCACGGGAAAAGAAAGATCTTGATCTTTCCCTACAGGCAAAATGAGTGGTTTTCCACACAAGAAACTCAAGCACTTAAAGAACTTGAACATAAAGAAAGTAGGATTTTTGTCTTGATGTTATATTTAAGAGATCTTTTCCAGGTTTCTATGTTAGTTTTGCAAATGTCTCTTTTGATCTGAATTTAAAATATGGATTTCACTAAAGATCTCTGGTTTGTTAACAAAAGTTACAAGAGACTTCACACACACACACACACAAATAAAGCTCAGCTGCCTCCCTCAGTCATAATTTAAGTCAAATAAGTGCAGTTTTCAGAGGTAAAACACAATATTATTGCATTCTAAAAAATGTACAGAATTATGCCCTTCCTTGCAGTGAGTGATAGTCAAAAAACTTGCTGTAACACAGCTTCTGTGTTATATTAATTATTCTGGCACCATGAGGCATCCCTGCACCTGCCTGCCTGCGAGGCCACTACACGCTGTCCCTGAGCCTTAGCAATCAGACATAGTAGGAGTTGGGATAGGTGGAGCTCAGATTTTATAGACCATCTCCTTCTTATTTATTTCTGGGCACAGCCTTCCTTGAATGAATGTTTCATACAAAATACAAATCTTTCTTTTCAGTTTCACTTATTTATATCATTATTAAATATGTAAAATCTGACCACAACGGTGTATCTCCCAACAGCCTTTTTGTTCTTCCCAATCCACAGACTAAAGGCAGATTCCTGGTGCTCTCTTCCATTCCTTACAAGGATTATTGACCTTTTTGGCTCATGGAAGTTTTTTTTCATAGGTGTCCTGTAATTAAGATTTTGTCTCCCAGATGTGTGTAGCAAAACCTACAGGTTGTAAACTACTGGAGTAGGACGTAGGCGGCTAGGGACAAACATCCCACAGGCGGAATGCTTCTCCTCACACTCTGAAAAGCTACTTCTCAGAAGTATTGACCTTTTTGTGACTCTCAAAATGTCTGCCAGCCAAAGAGAGGTGTACATTACCAACATGTGATTTGCTAGTGTTACTCCACATACTTCGTCCGAGATCACTTGCCAAGGTCAGCACAGTGCAGGATGAAATGCTGAAAGTTCTCTAGCTTAGCTCACTTTAAAATACCATTTAAAATCATCTGCACTCTATTAAATCCTGGGCATAAGAAATATCCTTGGGATGGATATTTTGATGGAGAGAAGTGAACACTGCAACACAGCAGCAATGTGTGAGAAGCCAGGAAATAAAGATATTCACTGTCTTGCATAAGGACTCCTACAAACAGAAGGCTTGGGAAGTGATCCCCCAGAGCCAAGGCAGACTGTCTGTGTTAAGGCACTTGCATATTCCTGAAACATCTGCAATCACAGGAGTGTGAGAATACCTCTGCATGATGGCAGCTCAGGGGTTTAAAACCACTTCTACTTCATGATTAGTTCAGACATATCTATGTACACAGAAAGCCCATTCTGGTCAAGGCTCCTCCTGAAATACTCTGCAGGAACAGAACACTTATCTCAAGGCTATGCACAAGGGCAGAAAGGGAAGCTGTGATTTTGAGGGAAGCTGTGCATGAAGGGTGGGCTGCCCCTGCCCTGTGTCAGACACACACCTGCTACTGCCCTGCTGCAGGCTCAGGAAGTGAGGCCACCTCACTTTCCCTGTGGCCCCCATGGGGGGACAGAGTCTCTCAGTGTGCTACAGGGACAGAACCATCCCTAAGAAAAGATTTCTTTTATCTTTGGTTCAGCAATGCTGCCAAAGAGCAGACAGGTGATAACTTTTGGTGACATGACTAAGCTGGGCTGGGTCCAAGTGAAAGATTTATCAGAGGTGAAATACCACTGCCAGGCCCCTTGGCCACCGAGTGCTAGCAACACAAACACAAATGGCAAATACATCCTCATCCCACAATAGTGAGGTGTATATACCCCTTCCCACTCAGAGTATTTATCACATAAAACATTTCTGGATACACTGAAAGAGTCTCTCTCTCTGTCTCATCTCTCTTTTTTTTCTTTTCCTTTTTTTGGGGGTGGGTAGGTATGGCTAAGCTAAGGCTTACCTTAGCTAAGGTAGGCGTTGGCTAAGAAAGATTTGAATTATAACCAGAGGAGTGCAAAGAGCTCTAGCTCTTTCGTAGATAGACTTAATTAAGTGCCTGGAAGGAAATACTTGTTAAGTTTGAAAATGCATGAAGATTTGACCTGGCTGTTTCTAGAGCCATGTAGAGTAATGAATTTGCATCCTGGTCTTTAAGACCAAAGTCATTAGGACCAAATAAATCTATATTGC
>VZRX01002446.1:123027-243348 GCA_013398075.1 Notiomystis cincta
CCCGCCGCCGAGCCCTCGGGGCACGGCTGGAGGACAAAGGCTCGGGGCTGCGCAGGGAGCCCTCCCCCAGCCCAGCCCTCCCACCCCCGGCGCACGCTCCCTGCCCGGGGCTAAGTATAGATGTATAAGGAGAGATTTCAAAGGCAGCCACCACTTTCCAAATAGACGGGCTAATATTTTCAGAAGAAGCCCCTGCTATTTCCACCCCCGCCCCCTTCCCCTCGAAGCATGCCATTCCTGTGACCCAAGCCACCCGGGCCAGCCCAAGGTTAGGAGCCAAGCTCGCTGCTCCTCCACACACATGGGGAAGGTTGCCAAGGCAGAGCTGTGCTGCGATGATGAGGCACCCACAGAGAGAGCAGCACCTCGGCTTAGCCTCTCAGTCTGAACTTTCCCACGTTGCCCATGAGGTGACAGGAGTGATTCCAGGTGACTGGGTTACAGTGTGATGGGGCGCTCTGGGCAGCCCTTGTCCTTGACGCTGCTTAGGGCGAGCGAAGCCCAGGCATGTGGTGTAACTGAAGTTTAATCCCTGGGGCTGGCAGGGTGTACAGAGCTTCCTAGACACTGAGACAGAAATGGAGCCTGTGATCACTCTCTGTTAGCCTATACTGTAGTGTCACATCATGTCTGGAACTGTCTCACGTAAAGAAGGAGGATTGGGAAAATGGCCTCTTTGCCTCATTTCCAGCACTGCCTTGTGTCCTTTAAATACCATGTGATGTCTTTATGCTTGTGTAACTATATATTTGTATCTATACCCATACACACATGATATACATGTATATTTATGTGGATAAGTAAGCATATTCATGTGTGTTTGTGTGTATTCACACGTGTAAGCTTTTTATAGAAACAATAATACATGAAGAGGAAGCACCTGCAATGGTCTCCTACTTCTCAAATATAGCTCCAAACTTCATCTTTCTGAAGGCAAGTGTGATGGTATTGCTCAATTCTCTAAAGCTACAATGAAATTAATCATTGACTTGACTGTTTCTCCAAAACTGCAAACCAATTTTTTGGAGTACAAAAACCTTTAAGAGTAGTTGTGATTTTGTTTTCACCACATCAGTGTTGTTGGAGTGGATCTCATTTCTGCTTTAATGAGGCAGAACAATATCCAGTTTTGGATGAGACACAGAAATTCAGACTGTTCTCAGCGAAACTAATTTTGATACTATTCCACCACTGAGGGTTTTTTCCCTCTTCAGATTGAAGAAAGGGCAGCCCGGCAGCTAAGGCACTGAACATAAGAAACAGTTTCTCAGTTTCAATGTTTTGCAACTTGCTTTCTGTTTGACCTCTGACCAGTCACTTACTTTTCCTGTGATTTAATTTTCTACCTTTTAAGAGGGATATAATGTTGACCTTTACCCATCCCTTGTGTCTCTGATTTAATTTGCCAACTATCCACGGAGAAGCTACCCCTTTACATGCTTTGGGGTCTTTGTCCCAGAGCATTAGTAAAGGTAGTAATAAAAAACCCCAAAGCAGCAAGAACAAAAAACAACCAACCAAACATTAACAACCCTCCCCAACAAACAAAAAAATCCCAAATTCCACAAACCAAAAGTACACTGATTGTTTAAAATTTTTTTCACATTTACTACACTCATTTTTTGTCTTTTAATCTTTTGTTTCTTCAATACTACCCTGGGAATGTTGGGAACAAGACAGACAAGATCAGTCTACTGGTAGGGTGCACAAATTAAAATTTGGTTTAAGGGGGAAAGATAATTTCCAAATTGTTGTTTTCCTTTCAAGAGCTTTAAGTGGTCTCAGTGAGTTGGGAAAATGTAAGTTTAGGAGCCAGATGCTCCTGCTGCTTTCAACAGATTTTTTTTTTTTTTTAACAGGAAACAAAATAAGTTCTTTCTTTCCAGCACTTAGTGACAGAGTAAACAGATTCTGTTCCTCACAGTGANGAGGAAAAAAATTGCAACCCAACTTCCCACCCTCCCCCGCAATGTGGTGAGTTCGGGGTGCAGCGAAGGGACGCGAGGTGGGGGCTCGGGAGCAGCGTCCCGGCGCGGCGGGCGGCCCCGGCCCCGCCGCCGAGCCCTCGGGGCACGGCTGGAGGACAAAGGCTCGGGGCTGCGCAGGGAGCCCTCCCCCAGCCCAGCCCTCCCACCCCCGGCGCACGCTCCCTGCCCGGGGCTAAGTATAGATGTATAAGGAGAGATTTCAAAGGCAGCCACCACTTTCCAAATAGACGGGCTAATATTTTCAGAAGAAGCCCCTGCTATTTCCACCCCCGCCCCCTTCCCCTCGAAGCATGCCATTCCTGTGACCCAAGCCACCCGGGCCAGCCCAAGGTTAGGAGCCAAGCTCGCTGCTCCTCCACACACATGGGGAAGGTTGCCAAGGCAGAGCTGTGCTGCGATGATGAGGCACCCACAGAGAGAGCAGCACCTCGGCTTAGCCTCTCAGTCTGAACTTTCCCACGTTGCCCATGAGGTGACAGGAGTGATTCCAGGTGACTGGGTTACAGTGTGATGGGGCGCTCTGGGCAGCCCTTGTCCTTGACGCTGCTTAGGGCGAGCGAAGCCCAGGCATGTGGTGTAACTGAAGTTTAATCCCTGGGGCTGGCAGGGTGTACAGAGCTTCCTAGACACTGAGACAGAAATGGAGCCTGTGATCACTCTCTGTTAGCCTATACTGTAGTGTCACATCATGTCTGGAACTGTCTCACGTAAAGAAGGAGGATTGGGAAAATGGCCTCTTTGCCTCATTTCCAGCACTGCCTTGTGTCCTTTAAATACCATGTGATGTCTTTATGCTTGTGTAACTATATATTTGTATCTATACCCATACACACATGATATACATGTATATTTATGTGGATAAGTAAGCATATTCATGTGTGTTTGTGTGTATTCACACGTGTAAGCTTTTTATAGAAACAATAATACATGAAGAGGAAGCACCTGCAATGGTCTCCTACTTCTCAAATATAGCTCCAAACTTCATCTTTCTGAAGGCAAGTGTGATGGTATTGCTCAATTCTCTAAAGCTACAATGAAATTAATCATTGACTTGACTGTTTCTCCAAAACTGCAAACCAATTTTTTGGAGTACAAAAACCTTTAAGAGTAGTTGTGATTTTGTTTTCACCACATCAGTGTTGTTGGAGTGGATCTCATTTCTGCTTTAATGAGGCAGAACAATATCCAGTTTTGGATGAGACACAGAAATTCAGACTGTTCTCAGCGAAACTAATTTTGATACTATTCCACCACTGAGGGTTTTTTCCCTCTTCAGATTGAAGAAAGGGCAGCCCGGCAGCTAAGGCACTGAACATAAGAAACAGTTTCTCAGTTTCAATGTTTTGCAACTTGCTTTCTGTTTGACCTCTGACCAGTCACTTACTTTTCCTGTGATTTAATTTTCTACCTTTTAAGAGGGATATAATGTTGACCTTTACCCATCCCTTGTGTCTCTGATTTAATTTGCCAANTTAGGGGGCCGGAGCTCCTGGTGGCTTTCACAGATTTTTTTTTTTTTTTAACAGGAAACAAAATAAGTTCTTTCTTTCCAGCACTTAGTGACAGAGTAAACAGATTCTGTTCCTCACAGTGATGTGGGTACAGCATAATTAGTCCTCTGTAGGAGTAATTGATAGGAGCAAAACTCCTAACTGTAAATAAATTTTAGTTTGAATGAAGACGATAAGTTTACCCATCATATAAGAAATTTGAATTTTGCTACATCTCCTACTCCAGCTCTTTGGTTTATATAACACAGATAGCAAACAGCCCTGCCACATAAGAACAAAATATCCTCAGAAATATTTTCCATTACAAAAATGAATCAAGTGGAGGGTTCAAAAGTTGGTACTGGCCTTTTTTCTCTTCATGCCTTGTATTCCTGATCATGTTAGATATAAGCACAAAGACACAAGAGGAAATAAAAGCATGTGAATAAGAACAACTGGACATAGAATTGAAAGGAGGATCACTGCTGAAGTCTGCTTGTAATTTCAGTTGGCTTGGTAGATCCTCACAGAAAAACCTAGTCTGAAGCCAGATCTTTATTCAATTGTTCGTGCTTCCACACATGGTAGCTCTTCTCAAAATATACTTGCAGCATATTTACACAAGTAAAACTGTGATGTGCTGTATTTGGTCTACAAGATCTATTCTTTTCAAAGAAGTATTTCAGAAAGTCAGTGAGTTGCAAATTTAGTAAATAGTCAGGATAACCAAATCCAAGAAAGATGCACTGCATTTTAAATCACAGCTGGTCTCCAGGAGTTAGATCCTTCCAAATTCACTTTTCCACATACAATTTCTCTGAATAACTGTAGTTGATTAATAAGCCTGAAACTGCCTGGGTCCCTCTTGACACCTTAAGGTTTAAGCAAAAATTTAGTCCAGAACTATAGAGAAATATTTTGCCAGCTAGGACCCACTCAACATTTTCTAACATTCCAAATACCTCCTTTATCTCCTTCACTCTTCCCAAGATTCTTCCAGCCACAGGCACTGTGCATTTTAAATCTTTGATCTCTTTGACACTTTGAAAGGAGTGGCATTGGTAATCACATCCATTCCTATGTGCCACTGTGAAAGGGAACCTGGCTGAGGGTGAAATTTTCAGCCCTTGTTATAGCCCAATTCTACTCATACAACACCTGATTTGAGAGATGGGTAGATACTTAGGCTACCAGGGTAATGATTCTTAAGTCGTTTCTTGCAGATTTGTGAAATGCGGGTTACCAGTGTAGGTCCAGCTGTGGGAATACTGGGGCTCTCAGAGTCTGTCTGCACTTTAGAAACAGAAATCTTTCTGTTCACATTCTCACTCCCCTCTTCTTCCTTTTACACTCATGTTCAACAGCACCTTTCTTAGCAGAAACTTTCAGTATTTTATTAATACAAGATGTTGTTCTTCTGCCTTTATCTTTTCAAACAGTTTATATTCTTCTAAACGTGTTTCTGAAATCCCTCTAACATTTGACTTTATATCTTCTGCTGATTGCTATTTCTAACATCCTTTTTCTTTTCCCCGCAGGAAAAATAACATCTTTTAAAATTGTGGCATTTTTCATTCAATTTCTCAACGGAAAAAAATATGCTCTCCTCATTACTGTCCCCAGGCAACCACGTAGAGTACTGAAAACCTCTTTGCTGCAGAAAACCTCTAGGCTCTGGCTCTTGTTGTGTTCTCTGTCTATTCCTGTTCACACAGACCTTCTCACCCGAGTTTAGGAGGTCGTTCAGGTAAGGGCAGGTGGCATGTCTGGAAGTATGTGTTAACTGCCCGTGTTTTGTTGTCACTTGTAGCCTGTGTGGTAACACAATTAGGACACCAGTCTAAGCTGTTGCAGGGCTAATTGTCATTTCTCATGGTGTGTCAGTAGGTGCACTCAGATACTCACCCAGGATGTGTTTACATTCTCCTTTCACTTTGTCAGGAATGCCTTTGTCAAGGAAATCTCTGACTAGCCCTGGCTTACTGCCCTTTCCATACTCCTTACAGGGTGCTCTCAAAGATGTGTCATCTGGGTTCTGTTCATGAGAAACTAAGTTGGAAAGCACCCTGAAATGTTAAGGGGTTGCTGGGTCTTCAGCACTGCCAGGTTTGACAGATCTGTACCTGCTCACCTATATTATCTGCTAACATTGGTAGTCACAGTTCTTAGGGAACAACTGGAGAATGTGATTTGCTGCTGAAATAGAATATTATGCCAAGGATTGCAAATGGAGGGTTAGAAACTTCATCCCTCCTTTCCTTTCAGAAGGATATTTTAAGCTTCTACTTTGTAGGATGTTTGAAATGGCTGACAGATGTGTAAGGGGAAAGTGTGTGCACCAAGGATTGGTAGTCTGTTAAAAAGCATGTATCTGTTCCTGAATCTACAACATATTACAGAAATGTTTGGTAAATGGAGATTAGAGATTTTCCACGAGTTTTCTTCAAAGCCTGGGCAGTGGAGGCTCTATGAGGGACCAACTATTTTTATGCTGACAATGACAAATGGAAAATTTAAGCAAAAGAATCTTTCTGTCATTCATGGAAGGAATAATAATAGTAATAATTCCTGCTACTGGAACAAAGTATATGGAGCTTCATGGCTTGTGGTATGTAGGAGCACTTCTTAGTTGAATTTCATTATCTCTTCTTGCCTGAAAATGAATTTCACAGGGGTCTGTAGGAATAACACAGACCAGCTTTAATTCTTGATTTTAATTTATATATATTGTTAGACTTATCTGACTTTCTTTTCCCTAGAATATTTTGTTTACTTGACTACATTTAAATTCTACTTGTCCAAGGATTTGATATTATTTGCATATCCACAATGTCACATGCATTCTCACTGGAGATTTAGGAACTGACTCCAGGAAGTGTGTACTGTACATGCCAATGCTTGTATATTAGTATGTGACACTTTAAAGAATCTAAAAGCACGTGGTAGCAACCATCCCTCAAATGCAAGTTTTACAAATAGGGCAGTGAACAGTGTAATATATGCTCTGGAGCTGGGGAGCCAGAATGGTAGAGACCTGGAAAAGACAGCTTTGGATAAATTTATGATCTTTGTAGAGGAAGATTTAAAAATTCTTATTCACAGAGGTCTTGACTGTATAGCTGTTCCAAATTATTGCTGTTTGCCTTTGATTGGATATGGACTTTAGTGTTCATATCAGTTACAGTCCTGTTAGTATCTGAGAGGTGCAACCTTGCTAACTAAACAGACTTCTCCAGTTCAATATGGTAAGATAGGGTTTCATTGCAGCTCTCATGTTGGCCAGTTATGAGACACAGCTCTAAATGGCAGATGCTTTAATGCCTGTGTCAGGGTCTACAGTGACAAATAGTCACCACTGCACAAACACATTTATTTTACTACAAGACATTTTCCTGGGGAGGAGGCAGTGCCTATCAGAAGCTGGAGGCCCATTGCACTGCTGCTGGCTGGGACAAGCATTTTCCATGGCTCTATCCACAAGCAGGGATTCCTTGCAGGAGGAAAGGGAGTAAAAATGACAGATATCTTCCATTTGTGATTAGGCAAAGAGAGGGAACATGAAATGTGTCACGAGTAAAAGACGCATCATGTGCTGTAGAATCACTTGTTATCACATTTTTGCAGTTATGTGAAAGGCTATTTTTACAGTATATGCTGATTTGACTGTTTACAGGACAAACTGTTGGAAGCGAAAAATGCATTTTCACACCGTGTTGTTTCCGAACACGATGACTGTGACATCTAAACCTAATCTCAGTCAAAAGGGCAATAGTCAGGCCATAATTCTGAAAGTGAAAGGAAGAAAAGGGTATGTGAAGAGCTAGTTTCTGCATCCAGCACAGGCTGATCACAGCACTGCTGTCTATGTACAAAAAACAGTTTAGTGCTCAGACAGTGGAAAAATGTCAGCAATACTGTTCTGGGCCTCTCACAAGGGATTTGCAGAGCCATGGGCCTTCATGGCAAAGTGGTATGACAGTGGCTTGGAGTAGAAGCTGTGGACATGCACTGAGGGTAATGAATGCAGAAAACTCTCTCCTTAGCAATAACATGGGGATTGTCTAAAGCAGCACATCACAAAGCCATGAAAGGATTATGCTGAATGATCTTGCTTTCAAAAAGCAAATAGCTGCTGGTTTTGGAAAATAGAAGCTATTGAGATAAAGACCTCTGGAAAGAAATTTGCACTGTATTAAATAGCAGTAATGACCTTGAATACTGTATCCTGTTGTTACAGAAACTTGTTGCACAGCTGCGAAACTGTTTTAGGCTGTGAAGGTCACGCAGTTATTCATCTGCGTGAGGTTTAAGGTACATGCTCATACAAGATTGGTTACCTGTGATCTGCCACTCCAAGAAATACAGCAGTCTGTACTGTACTCCTTCTCCTCTGTCTTCTCTTCATGTCTCATAACTTCACTTAATAACTTCTGCATGTTTATATACCAAGATTTCATTTGCTATGGTATTCCTGAAGGCTCAAACCCACGTTATTTAGGAATCTAGATGTTTTAACATGGTTTCTTGAATGTGACATGGGTGTGTGGCACAAAGGAAAATCTTCAAATTTATTTTTTGGGAGTTTTGAAATAAGTAAATGTCTTTGATGACTGCTTCTGTACCACATTAAAACACCCTAGTGATGTTCCAAAATCCAAAGCAGTCTTATTGTCTCTCCTAAAAGTGAATATGATATTTCTCAAGGTATGGGAAGAACCTTGGCTGAGCTGATACTCTTCCTTTCCCATGCAATTCATCTGGCACATATAAACAAAGACAGGAATGAAAGTGGGATAGTATTCAGAGATTCTAACCAGATTTCAAAAAAGCATGCAGAAAACCCACTTGTATTTAATTTTTCACCAGGCTACTCTGGACAACATTTCAGAGAAACTGCACAGACTAAAAGATTGCCAGATGCCCTCTTGGCCTGCAAAACATCATCCAAAATAAGGCCTCAACTGAATTGATGTAAGCATGTGCATTTTTAGAGAAAGTGTATTGATTGTGTTTTTTGAGGAAATTATTTGAAAATTAAACACTAAGGAAAAGTTTGCAAGAAGAAACATAATCTATTTTGATTAGATAAACAATCCCTGAAAAAGTAATCTTAGAGCTGTGTTTTGAAACTGGTAACTGACAATTTATATCTATGCTTAGACTCAGAGAAAACAGTGAGAAAAGATTTTTTGTGAATGTAAACCAGCTGGCTTATAACAGAATCTGTCAAACTGTAGTGTCATTATCTGTGAACAATATTCATGTATTAGAGCAGCTGAATAGAAGTGTTTGCCTCCAAGTGTAAGCTTTACAGTAATTACTTTAAAGTATTATTAACTAATATAATAACTAAAAAATAGAATGTACTTAAGTTAATATGCACTAGCAGTTCCTAAATAAACTCCACACGACCAATAATAAATTAATTCTATTTTGATAGGTCCATACATACTGGCCTTGTCATGCTCTCTTCAGTGGGAGCTGCTGAGTGCTTTGGACTTGTAAAAATCCCACTGTATAAATGAGATGAGCAGGTACAGATTATAGACATAATTTTTGGATGATACAATTAATTGTAAAGACTTTGTATTGGAACTACTGCCTTCAGCTTGGGACAGCCATGGTGAAACAGCACCAGCTTTCCAGTAGTGTCTGCACTTTCCAGTTTCTGAAACTGGATGTTATTTGAAAAGGGAAGAGTTAGAACCAGGTGGATTCAGACCATGGCATTTGCCAGTACATGTAGCTGCACCTTATCTTCTGTTTCTTTCAGAACTGGTTACTTGCAGCCATATTAATTAGCAAGTTGCAAATTAAAGGGTGAGCAAGAGGTAATGAGAGCAGTTGTGTTTACAGAGAGAGGCAATGTGCAGGGCACAGCTAATCACAGATTCCATTCTTCTTGCATTCACATTGCTATCATCTGTAAACCATGTCTTGCTTTGAGGAGTCAGGATGAGTTGAATTAAATAAAGATACACAAGACTGAATTACCATCTGCAAACTACTGCAGGAAAAGAAGTAATCAAACTGAACTGGTCACCACAATCAGGAATACAACCATCACTGATAAAGTTGTTGGTGCCAGTATTGAAAATTAAACAAAATTAGTCTTAATTTGACAATGAAAAATTACCCACATTTCTTCTTTGGCTGTGATGAACAGCACCAGTATGTTTTAAAATCTATGTAAAGATTCTAAGTGCTGCTCCTACAGAGTCAGTTGAGCCCACTCAACAGTATGAAACAGAATCACCCAACAATGGCTCTCATCTGCAAGATTCAAACCAGTATTTAACCACAGGGTAAACAAACTTTGCTATGTTTGGAAGATACACAGTGAGGAGTATAAAGCTCTGAAACATTTACAAGAATGATCATTAGCAATAACATGGGTAAGAAATATATTGTCTCTGATGTGGATTGACCCTAAAGATTCAATCTTTTATCATCTTTAAAGCTGTGAAATCCATCCTGCACAATACACTAACCTTCAAGGACATCGTGGTAAAGAAACTGTTATTATGAGAAGCCTTAAAGACACTTTTTCTACAGTTTTTCCCAAGGAAATCACTTTTCATTATTACAAGAGAATCAGAAATCAGCATTCAAGGTTTCAATGTCATTAATGAAGCACTACCAAGAAAGATTGCCAACAAATTAATAAATAGTTAATTAATTGAAATTTCTTTTGGAGAAGAGAGCCCTCTGAAGGTTCTGTATCACTAGGATTGTTCCATTTGGGTCCAAAAGTCATGTAAATTTACAGAAAGACTTTATATATGTACATACATATGCGTGTGTATATACATATATATAATTTTGATGCAGCTGATGCTAGGCCTGAGCATTTAATGGAATAAGGAATTATTAAATGACCACACAATTTGCACCATCTTTGCAAACTGTGTTATTCATTATACTGGCTAAAAAGCAATGTGTGAGCACACTCAAGCAGCATCAATGCCTCAGGGGTGCTGATATTTACCTGTCTTTCCAGGCAGAGGATGTGCCTTTGCTAAAGTTGATTTTACACAGGCAGCAGCAACAGTTTACAAACAATAAAGAATCTGCAGAGGCTTGGATTATCACCTCTGATTGTGAAGCTTTCTCAGTCAAGCATCTCAAATTTGACATTTCCATGGTCCCAGGAATTTTGTGACACTTCACATAAACTATTTTCCAGAATTCCAGCTGTTCAGTACCATATTCATGTCCTGATTAAGTTAACAGTGAGCTTGCTTAGTATTTTGTGGAACTTCTAAGCTGTTTGTGAAGTCATGTGTCTGAAGTAAGAGGAGAAAATAGAAGACTAGAAAAAATAATGTCACTTTCTTGAGATGTATGGTATTCTCTGACAGGAGATAAATATGTGCTCACAATGTCCCTGAACTGAAAGTCAGGGAAGAATTTCACAATCAGTAGAGAAACTGCCTGATGTGATCAAATAATTCTCTTTTTCCTGACCAACAGGAGCTATGTAATAGAAAAGAAATTATAGCTGTGTTTTTATTTCGGAAAAAATGCCATTGAGTCACCTTAGTTTTAGCACATTCAAGAACTGTGTGTTATGCACAGAAAAACAGTCATGCCTGTGACTTAAACTGATGTACATAGAGAGTTGTGAATGAGAATAATGTTAGTCACTCTTCTTGATGTAACCTTTCCAGTGCCCCAAAAACTCTAAATAAGCCGTGTTCTAGAATGGTATCTATCAACTGTACCAGGTTCTTGGAAAGAATTAGCTTTCTGATTGTGATAGCTTTTGGTTTAAAATACTTTGAGATTATTTTAATCAAAGATACCTGGGGCAGAAATGTGAATTCTTTGTGATTTATTTGCAACTTGATAGTAACTGATAACAGAATTAATTTTCATTTGAAGAGTCCAAGTTAGACAAACAGCTTTTTCCTTTGAGCTGTCAGTGCACCCTGCTGATCCCTACA
Organism: Notiomystis cincta; assembly: GCA_013398075.1. Classification (NCBI taxonomy): domain Eukaryota; kingdom Metazoa; phylum Chordata; class Aves; order Passeriformes; family Notiomystidae; genus Notiomystis; species Notiomystis cincta. Next base: position 134,452 of record VZRX01002446.1, read on the forward strand.
ACGAGTCATGCTGAACTATGATGAAGATGAGAGATATTTCTGAAAGAGATTGCATGATAAGACTCATCAAGTTATTGTCCTGTGTATCACTTCCTGACCAGTTTACTAGCATTGGTTCAGGAGGGTGGCATCCCAGGTCAGATCTTCATGATCTTAACTCTGTAGTATCTGAGGAAATGCAGTACTAGGAAGAAGAGATTGGATTGACCTCAGCCATCCTTACATTCCTTTTTGCCATAAGAATTAATACTTGATAGCCACTATTGATGTGAACCAAATGGCTTCCTTTAACAAATGTAAGTCATCACACCAGTCAGGTAGAGTCTATGTCCATCATCCATATACTTGCTCTTGGACACAGTGAGCTTACAGAAATAATTAATGGATAAGTGTGACTCTTCCAACTTTCTGTGTTACAGAGCACATGCCTGCCTACTTCTGTTAGTATCTGTTTACAGACATGTTGCCCATGAATTTATCTAATCCCTTTCTGAACATCCCAAAAGTGTCTCACCTCCCAAAGTATTTTTTGCAATTGCTTACATCTGATAGGGCTTGCAGGATCAAGTCCCAAAGGACAAGCCAGCAAAGGGAAATCTGGACAGATAATCCTCCTTGGACTAACCATGAGAAGGGTCTCAGAGCTGCCAAGAGGCATCAGAGAATGCATAGGTTAGCACATGCCAATTAGCACTGATGCCATCAAGGGCCTGATTCCACATGGGATTTATGTGCCTGTGCCCCAGTTTGAGTGCCTAAATTCACGTGCACTTTCAGGCCTTGCTGCAAGAACTCAGAGATGTCTGGAAAGGTATATGTGCTGCATTTTTCACCAGCAGGTTTCCAGAGGTATCTAAACATGATCTTCTGGATGTAGGCAGAAATCACTCACTAGTTGGCTTGGCAGAGCAGTTAGGGACATTTCTTTTCATGTGCTGACATATTGACAGCACCTAGAACAGATGGACTCAGAACACACTTTCTAGATTGGGCCTCAAACACAACTTAACCAGGGACATTTCATGTGGCAGTTCAGGACTTAGTTGTCATTCTTGATGCTGCCTCTTACTGAAGCCACAAGATAAATGGCCATCTTGACATACCAAGGCCCTGAGTAACCTGATCAAACTTTGAAGTGGACCTGGGTTAGATGACCTCCACAGGTCCTTTCCAGCCTAAATTATTCTAATACTCTGTTCTAAAGCAATGGTAAGTAACACAGGGAAAAAAAAGTTGGGAAAGGAAGGATAATATAGATATGTTAGGACAGAATCATAAAGGCAAGGAACAAATCAAGAAATCAGTATCAAAACTCACAAAAATTAAGAAGAAACTTCTATTAAGTTTTGCAATATCAAGAGAACAAAAGGAATCTAAACAGAGGGAAAGCCATTAAGAGATGATACTGTGCTTAATGCCTCTGTCAATTCAAAATGCAATTAAAATATGAAGTGCAATTAGCTGGTTAACAAAATTATTAATACTAATAACAAAAGTAGAAGGAGTTAGGACAGGTGAGAAAAACCAAGAGGTAGAATTATTAGATTAACTTACTTGTTAAAACTAGTTTGGCCTCGGTGTAATTAGAGAATTGACTGAAAATCTCAGTGCCATTTTCTGATGCCTTTGAGAACTACTGGTGGAGGAGTGAGTTTGCAGAGGAATATAGATGGGCAAATGTAATGCAGAAACAAGGAATGGGACTTGTAGATGAGGGGTTCCACCCAAGTTTCTGTGAAAATACTGGATACTTATACAATATTTGTGTATACCTGTAAGAATACAAAGGGGTGAATTATGCCAACATGGAGTAGTTATGTTCTTGTTAAAAAGTCTTTAAGACTAAGCTATGCCAGATCAATTTTTGCCCTGCCATAATAGGTGTTATGAAATAAGTCAAAATATAGCAGAATATAAGGAGAATAAGCAGAAAACACTTGATTTAAATGAAGTTTTTTTCTACATTTTCACATGACATCCTCATATGAACACTATGAAAATGAAGACTATAAAATGAAACTCATATGAGTATTCAACTCTTTGCAAACTCATCAAAGCAGAACTCTTAAATGAGGGATTTCCCAGAGTTCGGCTCTAGGAACTTTGGTTTTAATTAATAACTCACCTGGTGGAATTCAAAATATGCTCATCAAGTTTGCAGGTATCACAGACACATCTTGAATTATCACCTTTTGGAGGACTTGTGTAGATTTCAAATTGTTCATGACCTCAATTTGATGAGGACAAGGGCACAAGTGAGCACTTCAGGGAGGCAGATCACTGCAGAAATACAAACTGAGTACCTAGCTAGGTGGTAATTCTACAGAAGAAGGAAACTGATAGTTACAGTGAGTTGTAAGATGAACATTTATCATACTGTTCAGAAAAGAGCCCCACACATTCCACTAGGACATACAAACAGAGACATATGAGGTTGTCCTTCCCTCCTGTTCCAGGCTGGGAAGACTTAGCTGCAATTCCATGTCCATATTCAGGGTCTGCACTGCATCTCAAAACTGATACAGCTGGTACAACTACAGAAAGCCCAGGATGGGAAGAGGAAATGCTAACAAGAATGATGAGGAGCTTGGAAACATTGTGTAAATGTTGAATGAATGTGGTGATAAAGGGAATAGAAAACTCAAGGGAAAGTGCTGGCAGTGATCAAGTAAACAGCAAACACTGCTGCAGAGAGGAACAGAGTAAACAGATGATAGTGTTTATGTGGATAGAAACAAATAGATGGCAATTTGTTATAACAAGGCAGATTTATGTCAGTCTCTTGATAGAAAGAAAAACCCAGATATCTTGGCTACAGAGAAGCAGCAATATCAACTTCTGCTAGAAATGATGTTGCCTTCAAGCAAAATATGCAGATTATGGGACAATGAGATTCCTTTTTTTGCCCTATTTTGCTATGAAATATATTATAATTGTTCCTTATTATGAAGAATTCTACTTTTTTGGGATAACTGAGGAGCATTAAAGGTAGAAGAAGAAAAGCTGTCAAGGTATCAGTGCTCTTGCAGGGAGGGAGATGATCCAGTCAGGCTCCTGTAATTTTTTTATTACTGAATTTTGGGTTTGGAACAGCTGCCTTCCACATTTCATGTAAGAACCTTCTCCCCTCAGGGTACATACCTTTCTGAAGGAATATCTGAATAATCTTGAAAATGACACTACTGGGACAAGACAGATAATGCATATGTGATTCCCTGGTGTGATGATTCCCTGAGATGTGATAAACAAGGATGAACAGTTCCCTGCTCTGAATTAAAAAGAGGATGAAAGTAAATCAGTGTATTTATTTGAGTGCTTAAAATAGAAGACTAGAGGTTTACTCCTGTTTTTTTTTTTTTTTAGAAAGGAAAATCAGAATTGGCAATTCCAGTTGAATTAGACAACAATTTTATCTACATCATCAGTCCTTGTTTTTTCCAAAGTCTCATTCATAATTTCTGAGAATGCCTTTCTTAAGTTGTTAGTTTTCTATGAGCTTTGAGCTTGAGCACTTACCTGCCAGCTAAGGATTTTGCCCAAGTTAAGTACTGTAACATTTAAATGTCCTTGAAATTCTCTTACACAACCCAACTCCTATTTTATGTCATTGATCCTTTCTCAATATCTTTCTCTTTGACATTCAGACAAAAAAAAAAAAAAAAGAGGAAAAGGTCCATGGCATATGAATATGAAGCAGATTGTAATCTACCTTCCTGTGCCCAAGAGCCACCAGTGTTTCTGGAACACAGAGAAGCAGGAGAAGAGCACTCGTTTGGAAAGGCTGGAATGCAGGAGTTTGCCTTGGGTGTCCTGTGAGCTCACTGCTTCATTGTGGAACATGACTGGGCTGAGTGCCTGGGCTATTCTGATGTTGTTGGCCTCAACAGCTTCCCCTGACTCACTTCCTCCCAAAGACAGGGTTTGGATTACCCAGCAATGCCAGCAGCAGACCCTCACTGCCAGTCATGTGCTATGTCTTTGGCATGGAAACTTTATTTGAATTGTGTGTGACCTGTGTGCAGCACAAGGCTAGCCTCTGCTGAAATACAAAGCCTAAAATTATTCTTGTAGTCCTTCTCCAGAAAGAACTGTACATAGTTCTTCTACAGTATATACTGTATTGACTTCCTAAATGTGATTGAAAATATCCTATATAGATTACAAAGACTTATTTTAAAATAGATTGTAATAGAAAATGTAATTTAATTTGATTTGTATTCTCTTAGAAATAAAACCATAAAGTCTTGCTCACAGATTTACATCTTTGAAAGATAAACTTTTTAGCCAAGTTCATCAAAACACTGAACTCCGACTTTTATTTGGAATTTCTCTTTCAGAAAAAAAATTAAAACACATCATATGATGCTGGATATCAATGGAATATAGTATTTCTGTACTTAATTAATACAGTATTCTTTTCTCCTAAGAATTTTAATATACGTATTTCAAACACATCATTCAGTGTACTTTTGCTAAGTACAAGGTTCTTTTCATGCAGATATTGGTTCCATTAACATGTTTTTTTGAAGCTCATGTCTAAGTTTAAAATTCTTCTGGAATTGACACCAGCTGTCCATTTTGACACTTTTTTTTTAGTTTTACCTCAATGGAAGCATTCTCCTTTTTTCAGCTCTTGGTGAAATTTTGTTTCACAAAGTCTACTTAAAGACACTACTGAACATTCTTCCTGGTTTTGGAGAACCAGACAATAAGACAGCCCAAAGTTTATTTTTAAAATCAGAATCAATTACTTCTGTAGATTCAAGACTTAATGGTCACAAAGCAAGGTAGTCACAGGGGACATGACTGATTTAGATGTGCTTTTAGTTTTAAGAGCTTGAGTATCTGCTTGTGCATGTATACATAATAAAGGATGTGTGGATATGACATATCATAACAATGATCACAAGTTATAAAAGTGATCTTCAGTTAATTCTTGTAATTTTTGTGATTTTTCTAGCATTCCAGACACAGAGCTGGGAGCCTTTTTCCCAAAGACTAAAAAAGAAGGAAGATGCCTTTTGTGGCCACTACCTGCTGTACTCCTGAAATGCTCATTTAGAATCTTTCCAGAAATGAAGTCAGTTCTATGCAAAATCTCTCTTTGCTGGTGCCCTTCCCCTTGAGAGCCACTGCCTACCACGAGTTCTTCCTTGTCAAGACAAGAGGGGATGATGAAGGCTAAGAAAAGCATGAACCCTGTGTTGCAGTGCTGCCATCCAAAGTGACTTGACAATCTTCAATTTGTTTGGTTTGGGATGGAGAAAGAATTTATGACTTTGATGGTATTCTTAGTTGTGATAAAAGGTGCACAAAGACATTTTGGGAGAAATTGGTTTCCCCCAGAGCTTTCAAATACAAATACACAGGACACATAAGTGTTAGGAAAAAAATGTTTGACAGGTATTTTTTTATACAGAAATTAAGTGATCTGTTTCAGATATGCACAGTGCATGAAAACTTAGAATTAAGGACAGAGTTTCTCCCACATTAGCAGAGGACCATCTTCCTCTGACTGCTAGCTGGCACTGGTAGTGATGCCAGGATCTCTTCTGGTTTCAGAGAGAGCACACCAGTATGCAGGAGAGGAATGTTTGTACCAATAAATTTTGACAGAGTTAATAGAGCTGATGCATCAATCACCATTAACCAGCAACCTGATATATCCCCAAAACCTGCTTAGGAGTTCTAGGATAGGATAAGAGGAACTAGAAGGGCAAAAAGAATGGGAAAATCAAGAAGTGATTGATGTACTGCCTTCATGAGCATTCAGTCACACTCTTGGTGTACAGGATATTAAGTAGATAGGTTTTCTTTCAAGAATGGCCATGCCACAGGGTGAAGGAGTATTTTTTAGGAATTACAATAATCTGGCCTTTATTATAGAACATTTTTAATCAAAGAATCCTCCTACTGGATGTTTTATGAGGGCAGCTCAGTATTTTCCTAAGACAACCTGTAACTATTTAAAAGTCATATCTCCAATTCCCCACTTTGAAAGAGAAAAGAAAAAAAAAAAGATATAAAGGACAGAAATGTGTCAAAATTTAAGTGCACTTTAAGTGCAAACCATGAAGAAGACAGTAAGTCTTTGTAAGCTAAAACTACTATTAATACCAGTTAAACAAGAGGTTTGCTTCTTAGTGTCCTAAGCAGCAATGATGACAATGATGACAATGACCTGAATTTTCTTGTTTATCCTTTGCGGAGAAAGGTTCAGATATATATACTGCTACATATAAATGTCAGACAGCTTTAAGAACATTTTCTGGACTCCCTGAATGGGACAGTGCATTGTCAGATAACTCTCCTGTTCTCAGAGGGAGTAGGATTACATGCCAGGCAGCCACTCTCCTCAGGCCAATTCCTTGCCCAGGCCTGGAGTGCAGTATTGTGTTAGTCCAGCTCAGTAAAGGATTCTGTGCACAATATGCAAGCCCAGATTCACAATTGTATTGTTTCTGTAATACTTACAAAGAATTAGTAGAATTCTGTAAGAAACATAGTTAGATGGAGCTATTGTGAATCCAAACAGAAGGCTGATACACGAAAAGGACAGTTCTGTAACTGCTTTATGTTGGATTCTGAGAAAGAGATTATCAATACAGGAATCAAATTAAAAGTGAATGAATGTTATTTTGTGAATGAATATTATTCCCTACTGGTGAGCACTTGCAGATAGCAGATTGAGGGGAAGAGAGGGACATACAGGTTTAATTTGTTTCATGCTGTGCCTCCATGAGCGGAAGAAAAGCTTCCTTGTCTTTGTACTGTCTGTCCATGTTCTACACTTGTGGTGTCAAAATATTTGTTTCTTTATTTAGGATTACCGAAAGAATTGACTAAATAAAGTCCTTTGGTTCCTAGCACTCAGTTGAATCACAAAGGACATTACCAGCTGTCATAATAGGTGTTACCTGCATTTGTGTTTTCCAAGTAAGCTAGGGACATTTTATGATAAAGCTTATTTCAGTGTATTCCTGCGTGCATGGCAAGAGTTCCCTGCATGGTGCATTACTCAGCTCAAAGGTTGTGTTTTGTTGCCCCAAATATGCTCTGTGTGTTCTAGGACACACCCCCTGCTCAGCAGGATTCATGGAATGCAACTGTCAATGGTACAGCTTTAGCTGCATATTAGGTTTCCAGTATCCAACTATTCTTTTTATATCATTCAGAACTCCATCTCCTCCAAAATATTTTGGGAACATCCTTGTAAAACTTCCCCCAGCTCTCACAGTATTGACTGTAAAGAGTACTGGAATGGTTTATTCATGATTACAGTGGATAGCTGGGTGCAGCTGTCATCCTACAAAAAGATCACCCTGGTAACACCAATCAACAAGCAGAGTAAGATGATCCAAATATATCTGAAACCTTTTAAATGTTGTCTTTCAACTGAAGTACAGACTCACAACTTCATTGCAAGCTGCCTGCTGATGTGGGATCTATGAAATGTGTCATACACTGTTACTCAGTGGTGAAAAGCCATTGATTTTCAGTTTTGTTTACATAGTAGAATCTGAGAAAGGACCTACATGGTAAGGGATCTGTGAGAAGAAACAATTAAAATAAGTAATTACCCAAGCATTGTTTGGGTAAATCTATTGGGAGAAGAGAGTCACCATGCAAAATATCAAACACTGAATCCATCCTGCTTTCTTCAGCTTATATTGAACCAGTGCTAAAATTTATACCAGAATTTATTAGAACAGTAAGGGGAACTTCTGGGTAGGAAGTCAGCTTACCCTTACAACTGTTTACAGAGCTGATGCTGCAAAGGTGTGACACTGGTAACATAGCTCAGCTCTGGAGCCACAGAAGTAGCTTTGCCCCTGCCCCATAATCACAGCCACAGACAGGACAGGGGAGAAAATGTACTGACCAGGAGTCAGAGTGAAAATGCAGCTGGTATTCCGTGATGTCACCTGGAAATCAACTCATAGGAAAGAAAGGGAGAAGGTTTGAAGTAAGACCACTACGCACCTCTAAGACCACTACCTGCAGGTCATGGCTGCAGTATTGGAATTCAGATGACCCATATTCCTGTTTACAATTCCTTCTGATATAGTCACATACAGACAAGAAACAAAATATTTAAAAAGAGATTAAAACATGGAGAACTTTTTTTCGACACCATACATAGAGTGTTGCCACAACAGTCACAGAGAAATGGTTGAAACAGAGCATCACCTTTCAGCACCTTTTCTCTGACTCATTTCCTTAAAATCAAAACCAACAAAGACATGTTCAGTGCTGTGTGTCAAAGGTTTCCAGCTACAGACTACTGTATTCAATGCATTGCAGACTTGGCAGCACTGGATGGGCATATAATTATAAAACAACCCTGAATTCATCATTGCCATATGTATATCCCCTAAACCAGGGGATAATTGAATACTTTTCATTGGTCTTTAAAGAAAAATTATGTTGGATCTATTTTTACTGTATATTTCCATGGATAGACAATGATCTTGTGTTTTGCTTAACACATATGTAACCCTCTGAAACAGGTCCTTCTCAAATTTTATTTTAACCTGCTGTCAAAACATTTTCTGAAAAAATCTCCTCAGTTCACAGACTTCATAGGGCTTTGTATCCCGAATCTCAGCAAATTCATATCACATCTTGGATGCTTTTTAATTTTTGTATGCATCAAGAAAGCTCCCCGTTGTGCTACCTTAGTGTGAAATATGACTGACTCATTGCACTTTGCTGCTTTTTCTTACTAACTGCTTATGAGCATACTCTGTATTGCAGCAATATATAGATGGTATTACACAGATTAATTCACATTATTAATCTTTCACATAATGTTATGAAATTAAATTACTGAATGGCTCCATATATGCAGTAAAATCACAATTGAACTCATGATTATTTTTATCAACTTTTTAAGAGTTTAAGGAGTGCTTTAAATTCAACTTTAACATTTTGCTGTCTTTCTGTTACCTTTGTGAACAGAACAAGTAAATTTTTTAAGGGCACTGACAGTAGCCACTTGTAATGACGTCCAACAGAACTGGCTATAAATATATGTATATCTATAAATACTGCTTCTTCTCTGTATGGAGAGATATATGAGTCTCTAGAAATTTCCCAAATAATTGAATACAGTGTGACCTAATTTCAATACAATTTTAATAATCCTGCAGAATTTCTGAATTTTTCTCCAATTTTTATTCATTCCAGTTCTAATTTTGGCAGAGTACACCCTTGCTATATTAGTAGTACCAAGAATTTGTAGAAAATTGAGTGGTGACATTAAAAATGAATTGATGTGCTGCTTCATATATATAAATATATTCTTAAAATAGCAATTGGATAAATTCTGCTTGACTCCAGCTCTGCAGTGCTGTCAGGCAACACCATAGGTGTCATTTCATAAGGGAAGGAAGGAAGGATGGAAGACAAGAGACCATATGGAAATTCTTCCTTCATAACTGAACTGAGGTCTGGAGGAATTTCTTGGTGTGTGGATGCTCCCCTATCCCTGTAAAGCATTGGAGGACACACAGGAAGGTTCAAACTACTGCTGTGTTTGTACTGAAAGCCAGTACTTCGAGAGAATTGCTTGGAGACTCTTCTTTCCCTGACCATGTACCTGAGTTGTGGCCAGTTTAGGCTGAATGTTGCCTTTTACCCTGGAGACACTACAAAATGTGTCAAGGTGGCATGCATAGGGTTATTTATGTCAGATTGTACAGTAAAGTACTTGAATTACTTTTCATATAGAAAAGGAAGTCACATTTTTTTGTCTCTTACTAAGTTGTCAGGCAAGCAGGTTACTGAATGCAGTGTAACAAGCAGTGTAACCATGGGCAGGTCCTCTAGAGGAGTATATAGAACCTTCACCACTAAGCATTTTATGAAAGCCAGAGAACACTTAAGGACAAATAGAACTTCTGGAGTTCATCTCTAAGTTGCATGAGGCTTAGCTTTTTCCTCCAGATATTCCACCATTGTGGATACAAGACTATACAAGATTATGACTCTATAATGTCAATTTATCACAGTGCTCCCTGTACTGCTACCAAGTACAACCACAAATCATGAAAAACATCTGTAAGTCCCTATAAGCAATTTGTCAGAATACTTTAAAGTACATGTATAATAAATGAAGAACACATGTTTCATAGGAACCAAATGAAACTAGAGCTGTACTGAATGCCTTGCCAGAGACTTGAACAGCTGTGGACATCACCTCTCTCTCCCCCTATCAAGCTTTGAAAGGCATTGTTTTCTTTGTAGCTTGACAGGTGATGTTTACAATGCCGTTGATCTTCCTAAAAGACAGATTGCCCAAATATCTCTGTGGACCACTTCTACCTCCTTAAACGCTGTCTTTTTATTTTCATTTTAGATATTTGGCACTTTCTGCTATGTTACAAAGGGTCTTCACTGTACCATCCTTGCCAGTTTCTAAAACCACCATAATTTAGTTCTGAAAAAGTACCACGTTACCTTCTGCATAGAATTTTCTGTCTGGAAGCTACAGTAAAGATATGGAAAGTTTGGCTATTCTATTTGGAGTTTGTGCCTACAAGAACAGCCTCTCATATACATTTTACAAGATTCTGAAGAGTTTTGTCTGACTTCCCTGAGCTTGATTCCTCAACAGGACAGCTTTGATTTCTTCTGTCTAAACACTGTATAAGATGGCAGTTCCAAAATTTTGCTATTACATTTTGCATCTTAGATTAAGGTCACAACTTCATTGTTATTCAGAATGATGATACATTTCTTTACACTGAGAAAAACTTAGCAAACAACCCTTCTACCCAATTATATCAATTGAATACGGTCACTTCTACGTAAAACCAGGGCACACAGTTTCATTATCTCTCTAGTCTCCCTATCCTACCAGTTTTTGCTTTTTTTCTCAGATACAAGCTTCCTGCTTTCCTCATTCCTGTTCAGATCTCTTTCCAATAATCATCATCATCATCATTATCACCATCATCAAGAGTGGAAGATATTTTCTTTTAATAAATCTCTAGATGTTAGCTCCCATAATTTTTAATAAATCTCTAGATGTTATCTCCTAAAATTTTCCATGTCTGAAGTGCTTTGCCAAACCTAAGGAAGATGCAAAACCTTTTTACTTGACAATTTTGTTATAAAATACATTGATATTAAATTTTGAGAAACCTTTAAAAATGCTGATTAGTGATATACTCAAGAAAGGCAAATGAATTCTAAAGATTCTATTACATAAGTCAGTCTAGCATTCATTATAACAGATAATAGATTTACAGTTTTGCTTTGTTTTATCTGCTTGAAAAAGGAGCAGGAATGTAAAACACTTTTTTCTGCACTGAACATATGCAATTATCATTATATATTTTAAAAAACTTCAACCTGCTGATTATAAAATAGTTTAAATAGCCCCAAGTGTCCCTGAAGAGCTACTGTGTGCTGTGTAAAAGCTGAATAATCCTCCCCATGTCAGAAGGTGACTCTTCAGCTGTTCAGGATCATGAGCTGATGTGCTACCACTTGTAAAAAAAATATTCAAAACACAAGAACATACAGTTAGGTAAAGATCATTGTGATGGTCTTGGAGTTAATCTGCAAGAACTGACAACACTGAAGCCAATCTATCAAGAATGAGTAAAGAAACTGTAGCTTTTACTTAAAACCAAAACACACAGAACACAGCAAATTCACACCAAAATAGGTTCAATGGAAATATGAATTTTTTTACATCCTATTTGGCTCTTTTTTTTTTTTACAAAGATAGTTTGGAAAAAAGGAATGTGTTCAAATACACTTTATATTTAAATACATACTGAATGCACTATTTATATAACACCAGAAGTGCAGTCTGTGCAAAAGTACTCCAATCCATTATTGCTTGGTGTTCTTAATAAAACACTTCCAATTATTTATGAAGGCACATTGATAGAAGAAAAGATCTCTCAATCATCTGTGTTTCCTTTAATCAACAAAATAGGGGAATTCGCTTTGGCCCCTGTGCTTAGAAAAAATATGACTTTGATTTTCAAAATCTCCTTGTCTGTAATATTTACTCCCAGTATTTACATGGTCGTTTCTTCCCATTCAAGCTCCACATCACCTGCAGAAGAAACAAATACATTTCATTAACCTACCTTGTAAACATATAGTAACTAATGGAAGATAACTGTTTTTCACCAAATTTAAAAGATCTTGCATGGAAAAAAAATGGGAAAGCTTCAGCAGTGACTATTATTCTGAGGGGGAATAAAGAGCAACAAAAGGCTAAATATTTATACTTTAGAAGCAAAAAATGCATGTCAAAGGTCATTTTTTCTGCTTCTTAATCTGGACAAGTCATTGCACCTGCTGTAAAAAAATAATCTTGACACAGTCTGTATCTCCTTACCTTCCATGGCATCCAGAGAATCCATCTTTTGCAGTGCTGAATAATTTACCAAACATAAGGGCTGACTACTTCCCTTGGTTGTCAACAGATCCAATACACATTGATGCAAAAATATATATTGTGCCTGTAAAATGTGAATTTAAAGATGCTTGATTAGAAAAACCAATGTACTTGTAATACCAAAAAACCTTTCTATTTTTTCTATAACACCTAGAAAATCTCAAAGTAGTTGCAGTTTAAATCGGCTGTCTCAGTACTTCGGTGAGCGTATCATATGTGCCTGATCTGATTTAAATTATTATGAAGCATAATGCTTTAAATTTCTCAAAACATATTAATCCTTATGCCTAGTAAAATATACTTAAATTAGACTAACCATAACTGACACTAATGGGCTACTCCACAGTTTTCTGTGAGTGTTTGTTCTAAGAAAAGACATTTTACCACTAGATGCAGACTGAAAAAAACTGAACCACATGAATGTAATATCTAGGTAACAAGATTTTCCTCTTCCTACCATAGAGAAAACCAGCAGGGTGCACTCAAATGCAGAAGTTCAAGTAAATCTAAACCTATATGTTCTAGGAGTATGCACCAGTGCATTAACCCAGTATTTTGAGTGATACTTCTTGAGCTGTAGCCTCATTTTTAACAGATGATAGCACAAAGAGTGGGCAACTAAAGTTAATTTGACACTTCCAAGGACATAAAGTCTGAAAAGAGGAAAGCAAAATAAGGCAATGTAAGAATAAATAAAGGAATGAAAAAAGATAGAAATAAACTAAATGGATTAAGCATATATTCAAATAGGAAAAGTATTGTATATGTAGATGCAGAAAATAAGACAGATGCATTCAGATTGGAAGACGCCTCTTGAAACCACCTGGTGCAACAACCCACTGCTCAAGCTGGGTCAGCTAAAACATGTTGCCCCGGACCTTGCTGAGATGGATCTGGAATATCTGCACCAAAATCATACTCTTACCCTTGACTTTTGCACAAGTAAAAAGATTTATGTAATTTTTTGACTCAATAACTGCTCTTTTGTTTCAATTTGTATCAATTTACAATTTAAGTGTCTCAGATGTATGAGAGAAATTTTCTTGCATGGATAAGTTTTACAGTCCCAGCTCCAGAACTGTGGGTAATTCAAACAGCTTTCCACAGGCCCCTGAAGCACACGGCACCATTACACTTTTCAATAACTTTCTTACTGAAATAATAGCATGGCATTACTTCAAACTAGTCCTTGTACTTGGCAAGAAGATAAACTTTAATATGTCTGCTGCACAAACATGGATTTCTAGAATGAAGGTCTTAAGTTTCAGTGGAGTTTAGATTGGTTATTCCAGTTTCAAATGCAGACTCTGAAAGCTCCATTACCTCTTGCACTCATACAGAACTTATGATGATGTAGCAATGAAAATCTTTCTGGGTTTGCCAGGGGAGAGTGAAGCAGGCTACCTGGGCAATTTGTAACCAGTTATTTTCCCAGTTAGAATCAATCACACTCTTAACTATTCTCATCCCTTGGCTACAGTAATAGATTGTGACTCTGTTAGCAATAGGAACATTATTTTGAAGCCATAAAGAAGCAAAATACAGGTCTGAGAGCAATCAGCTTTTATTTATTTTACTCATAGATCTTACAGACAGTTTGATTGAGGGGTTTCTATACTGATTTCTGGGAAGGAATTGCTCCTCTCTTTTGTATCTTCTGTGCTGATCACATAAAATCTGATTAATAGGCAACTCGACGGTGTTTTATAGCAGACCTCTCAGAACAGCTTGACTTTTGAATCCACACCATAAAACTTTACAAGATTGATTCCCTTTGGGCAAGTTTTCTTGCTGATCTGACTTTTGTGGTCTTGCAAACATCAGCCAGAAATGACCTGGACTGAGAACAGGCTATCTCAGAATTTTGGAGCTAGCATACAGCTGGATACTTGATTTGTTAGGAAATCTGAACTCTGGCACCATTGTCTTGTATGGCATTTTGGCACACCTTTTCCTAGCCCCTGCCAAAATATTCAAATGAAGAGATTCACAAAAATGATGCATATTTTAAAAACAGACGTTGATATTATCGATTGCCTCATTGGTCTACAATTTTATTTTGGGAGTGCTCCTATTAAATTTTCTTCCAGACTTTGATTTATTTTTAGATGATTCTACTTCTAGTGAAAAGTGTCAAACAAGAACCAAAAAGTATTCCCAGAATTCATCATCACAAGAAACTACTGGCAATTGTTTAGCTACACCAAGAATTCAAAAGGAAAAATTTACAGCAAATGGTGATCAGGCTGCTCCTTACAAGATTCATCATGTCAGAGGTCCCATAAAATCTTCTGAAGAAGGGTTAACTGCTTCGTGTGTTCTGACACATTTTACATATTCTGCTGTGAAATGGAATAGCAGAATTGCATTCCCAATGCAGCAAGTCTCCTTACAGTAAGATCAGTTTAAATCCATCAGTCACGTGGAAGTTCATCCTGAAACTACTCAGCCATAATGAGAAGTTGGTAAGTAATACTGTAGACTCAAAGGCTTCAGGCTGCCCTGGGTTAGGTCTGGCCTGCAGGGGACTTATGCCAGAAGCCAAATAAAGCAGATTTCCATTCCACTGGGCATTTAGGAACAGATTTAAATTCTTCTATTATTCCTTTATGTATAGTCAGAATTCCAGATAGAGCAGAAGGAAGTCTTCCTCACCAGCAGGTCATCACTGACTTATATCCATACAAAATAAGTCTGCCAGAAATGTACTTTTTTAGAGCCAAAACCCACCATTGATTTTGAAAAGTTTGAAATCTTTACTTAAATCTATCCATATGTGCTATTTTATTTAAAGCAACTGAAAAAGAATCAAGGAATCGATAATGAGTTCAAAGGTAAATGAATATTTTAAAATTTGGTGGGCTATGCCACATATGCATACATACACAAAAATTACAATTAAGTCATAAATACAGTCAAATTAAGTAGTGAATGAGCAAATCCATTTTTAATTTTAAAATTGTTCTTCACCCAAAACTTGAAATTAAATTTCTCAGAGACTGAGAAATTATTATTTAGGTTTAAAAAGAAATAGCACTCTTTTCAGTTAAGACTTTGCTGGTGTGTATACTTAGGTGGATACAGAAAATATATTTCCACAATGCTTGCAATAAATAAAAGCAGGATTTGGTAGAAAATTGTTTGATTGTTATGAGCTTTCTAGTCTCGTTTTGTAGATCAGATGAAGAGGTGACTAATTTTTCAACAACAGGATAACAGAACAGATAAATCTTACCAGATTCTGTACCATACACATTCTTTCTCTTCTTAGCTCAGCTACTAGTCCATAGATATCCACAAAATCATGGTCATTTATATGTTGGGTTAAATGGTCAAGTGCAATATAAACACCTGTTCTTCCAACACCGGCACTGCAAATGTGATAAACAAGGTAAAATAAAGCTTTTATGTTGATGCTTTCAGCATTTACTTAGAATATTCTGGACAAATTGTTTACCGTGAAAAGAAAACCTTTTGAAAAAAATCCAATCTTTTTTTCAGTATTTACATTTTGTCAATTCCTTGCTGAATTGGATCAAGTGAAATCCAGATTTGAGACATTTTCCAATTTTGATTTCACGTTTTCATCATTCTTGATTTCTCACTTTCATCAGACAAATGAGATATTACTCATTTATATATTCGTATGCCCCAAACCTGTTTGAGTGGAAAAAAAGATCCTATAGCTTTTCTGTGAGTTTTCTAGAGCTCATTAATTGAGAGGAAAAAAATCACAAGATTTTGTGACATCACACTGGGATCCTGTGATACTTTTGTTATTTGAGACAAAACAACATGGGATCTAGCAAAAAAAATTAAAAGAAAATCCTTTTAAAAGGAGGATGAGTGTGCAAGACATGCTGGTAAGTAGTATTTTATTTCATAGTCTTATAATGAATAGGATAATTTCCAGGTTACTATTGCATGACAAAGTGGTTAAAGATTTGTGGCATCAAAGCCATCTTTTCCTTCCCCTTATTTCCAGACTCACACCAAGTGAGAGTGAGGCACAGACTCAGCAGTAGGCCTATGAGTTCAGATCCCTTTTTTGGACCATGCCCACTCATTCAGTGGGAGCACTGACCTGCACAAAAAATGCAAACACAATCATCAGTTTCCTTAAGACTGAGGCCTCCCCACACAATTACTCTTTGAAACAGAAGTTTAAGGGTGTTAATGAAATCAGTGGAAACTATGGCAGCTGAACACCTCTAATCACCTAACCATTTATTTAAGAGCCTAAATATAGGTTTTAGCTCTTTACAGGCATCCAAGTTTGAAATCTGGCCTATGCAAACCCTTATTCCTATTTGTGATTCTCTGTGGCTTCCAAATAGCTTCTTCCTTATGATATGTGACATGTACGTTTTAAATATATTTTTAATACTTGTTTCTCAAGAAGAGTTCTAATTATAATAGAAGTAATTTAAACAAATACATGTCATTTACTATTCCTCTTCTTATCATTAAAGAGGAAAATGGAGATAAATCCAGCAGTACTTTATAGTAATTGTTGGAGCCATTATTTCCCTGACATCACCTCAATGGATTTCCATAAATGGACATTGGCATTTTACCTTGCAGGAAGAGGCATTTACCTTGCTAGAGAGACCTTCACTGCTGTCCATACTAGAACCATACCTGTGCACTCAGTCTTCATGGTTGTTCTTCTGGCAACCTTTTTGTGCATTATTAAGCACTTGAAATTCTAAGCTACCAAATGATGATTTGGTGAATAGACTCACCTGCAGTGAACCACCATTGGTGTGTTATCATGTGCTCGACTTGCACGGATAAGTTTTACAAAATGGATAATTGGTGCCGTAGTTTCAGGGACTCCATGTTCTGGCCAGGAAGTGAAGTTACACTGCCTCACCATCATGCAGTCTCCATGCTGAAAAATACAAAATAATGCAGCTTGTACAGAAGAAATGCTACAGAAGGTTCAGTAAGACATGTGTAACCTTCTCAGTAATTTCATGTAAAAAAATAAAGTTAGAATAGCATACTATTTATAGGATTACTGGCATGAAGGGATAATTCATTGTGCACTGAACTTCTGGCAGGTTTTTTGAGGGATGGCATCGAGTCCATCTTTCAGGAAATATTAGTGACTTCAGTAGTCACTCTTCATTAGACTTTAGTCATTATATCTGTAATTTGTGGATTGCAGGTTAAAGTTTCTATGGCTCATTTAGAAGTTTACTGAGCTGGGATGACAAATTTGTTCAGGAAAAAGCAACCACTCTGAGACTGATGCAATGTAGTAAAGGCAAACACATGTACACTGGTAAGAACAGATATATTTTTTTCATGGTCTCTCAATCAGAGCAGCAGCAACAGTAACCTCAAAAAAGAGGTTATCATCTGATACCTAGATTACTTTTGAATGACATGAAAATGAAAAAAACAGGACCATGCCAAAGGCCTGTCTAGATCAATATGCTGTTTCCAACAGTGGAACATTATAAAACATGACAACAATGTGTCTGGAGTTCCCCAGAATATCCTTTCCATTCTTAATAGTGTGTGACTTGTGAACTGCCTCAGTGAGAGACAGCAAATTGAAATTTAATAATTGTTGTCAGTATTTTCTTCTACTAATTTATACAGATTTTTTGAATTCCTGTAAGTTTTTAGCATTCACAGTATCCTGCAGCAAGGAGTACCACACTTTCATCAACTATTGTGTAACGAAATACTTCCTATTTTTTTTTAAATTTCTTTTGAACCAATCACTTGCTTCTTTAATATTGCAAGAAATACTGAACAACTTTGAACAATCATGTGTAGCAGCTACTTTGTAGTTGTAGTATTTTTTTTTAACTGATCAATATAAAAATGAAAGAGAAATTACTTTGGATGCACAATGGCAATGATTTTGAGTTATTTGCTTCATATATGCTTTTTACCTTCACTGGAAGATCATCGAGCATCGAGCATCGACCTACTTGGGAATGGAAGTAGAATCTTAAAACCAGCAATATAGCACATTTAATGACATGCCTATAAAGGGCATAGCTTCTTGTGCAGGGTAGTTCAGCTATAGTAAATGGATCACCCAGTCAGCTCAGATTATCTTCTTTTCAGCCTCACCCTCGTTAATACAAGCGGCTTTGCATTTCACTGGCATGCATTTTTATTCTAAATAGTCCTTTTTCCAGTGTTGTTTCTCTATGTTCTATTTGCAGCTGAAAAAAAGGTTTTTCTTCTCTCAATCATTTCTAAATGTTCAGTTTCTCTGTATTACTTGCACAACATGTCCTTTTGTGGTGACTACTGAGACCTCTACCTGCTGTGTGCCCTTTGTCACATGCACATGCCACAGGATGGTAATGCCTGCATTAGGACAGCCAAGTCCAAGTCCTAGGATCTGGTTGCACTACATACAACACAGATCAGTGCTGGGAGTGCAAAAGAAAGCTGACTTAATTTTGGGTCATTGCTCCCAGATTGCTTTTTGAGCCCACCTGCTGTTCCGACTTAATTTTTCCAAAGTGTGGAAACGGTAGTTGTGGATCATGGCAAAGGTGACGATCTCTGCTGTACCCCTACTCCTCCTTCCCAGCACAAAGAGTGGGAGTAATTCTGATGATTCTCATTTATACTGGGTGAATCTCCTGGGGGTGGAGGCCAATGGCTGGTGGTACAATGCAAAACAGCTGCACCAGAGAATCTTGCCCTTTAATCTGAGAGGGATACATTCAAAGGGATTTGTCGATCCCAGAATGATTAGGATTATTCCTTTCTAGAACAGACACTGAGGTGTCCAAGTAGAAGCTTCACCTCCCACCAGACCAGAGGTTCAGTAACCTTAATAGGCCCTTCATAGCATGTTGTACAAATAGCTGAACTCTCTGACAGAAATTCTCAGGAAATAAAACACGAATGAAAACAAAATGCAGGACAACCAAGTAGTACAATACAAATGCACTAAAGGATTAAAAGAAGAATATTGAGGGAGTAGTTGGGTGGGATATAGCATGTCTGATGTTCTTTGGGGTGTTGGACGAATTTTTTGGATCAATTTCCAAATTTCCAGCACTGGCTTACCCTTTCAATTTTTAGATCTCTGATGGTCCAATCTGTTTGAACATCTTCCATCAATTTAGTAATCACAATATCCCCAAACACAGTCACTGGTTTATTATCTTCTGGCCAGTACTGATGACATCTTATCTGCAGTGAGATGATTATTAATTAATTACCAATTATCATATTATAATCTTGACAGAAACTACATACAGAATTTCCAGTTATATCAAACGCTTTTAACTGGTTCACTGGTAACTTACACGTCCTTTTTCAAAACATTGTGTGAGCATCACAAGTGTTTTAGCTCTTGTCTCCCACACCATTCTCCAGAAATCACCCACTGTTCCTGGTAATGGTCCCTGAGTTGCAATGAACTCGTTTGGACATAAATAGCCCTAAGAAAGAGAAAATACTTAGTACATAATGGTTGGCAAGGAAACAAAAGAGTTTGCATGTGACTCTGTTGTGCCTGTATCTGCCATGCCTAAGGGTAGAACCTTGTCAGACTTACTAAATGAATTGGCATCTGCCTGGATAGTCACTGCATGGCAGGCTGCCTTGGAAAACTAGAGGAAGAAATGGCATTTTTTTGTAGTCCAGTTATGAATCAATACTCTACTAAATTATGGGAAGTGCCATGGTCATAGAAATGCATTTAGCAGAGACATTACAGGGACATCAGGTCATCAATTCCCACTTAAAAGTATATAAACCTTCATATTATCCTAACTGCAGATCCAGCCAAAGGCCACCAAGAACTAAGTCAAGTGGTGGCCAACAAAGTAGAATTAAATAATGCTAAGGAGCAGTGGAGCCAGGGATACAATTAAGGAGCAGTGTGAGAGCCAGTGCAAGTAATACAGCCACTAATGACCTTGTTCTTTGGTGACTGTCTGGGATCTGCTATAACTTAGGGCTGAAGCTTACTCAAATAAATGATCTCTGATAAAAGGTCTTCAAGAAAGCTGCTGAAAGTGTTGACTTTTAGTGTTGGCTCCTGCTCTTTAGTTAATTTATAAATTGGCGTAAAACTGGGGAAGAAGGAAGTTTATGGAAAAAGTCTACAGGTGCTGTGAGTGTATGGGTTCACATGGATCTGGTTCTTCATAGAAAAGAAGTGTACCTACAGGAACTACTGTGTACTACAGAAAGTCTAAATTAACAACAATGGCAATAATAGCAATAAATCTATGCTGTAGAACTAGCTGTTTATAATATCACAGAGTTCTCCTTATTGCTCAAAACAACTGACACAGTGGTTTATAGTACCACCAAAGCTTCTTGTTTGAATTATAGCCCTATAATTCACAGCTGCCTGTTACTTACTCCATCTATAATATAAAGAACAGGTGGCAGTGGGAAACTATGTTAATACTCCTTAGTTTAAGAGTGAGGTGAGAAACTATAATTCAGGGATGCAAAGCTCATGGTTCAGTTACTGACTTTGTTTAATGGAAGTAAAAGTAGCAGCAGAGTTCCCATTTGTTAAAACTATATACAAGACTTCTCTTTTCCTTTCCTTACAAGCATGCAAATGTAAATAGACCAAGTAATTAGGTATGTAAATACACATACATATTGCTGGGTTATATGCATATGCATATATATATTTATACATCTACATATATGGAAAGTGAGAGCATATATAGGGCAAAGCTTTAGCCTTGAGAAACCATATCACTGGAATTGTCTGTTCACTGAGGAATGGCCATCCAAAATGTACGCAGACAAGCAAAACCTCAGCAGGGAACACTCTGTAGCTGGCTTTTGCTGCAGCTTTTTGGAAGTTGCTGTTAGTGTTCCCTGCTCAAGAGTTAGCCTGTCAGGGACAGGAAGGGTAAAGACCAGACCATGCTCCAAGCTGCCTGCTTTCCTGCTCAGTCAGTCTGTGTACAGTCCCATCCTCAAGTGGCGTGCTTCCTCCTATCTGCTAACTCACAGAACAAAGACATTCCATATAAAGGGAATAAATAGCATTTGATAATGAGAAAGGAAGATCCTCTCAGCTCTGTTGCTTGTTCTCTGTAATGTCTCTTAGTTACCTAGAAATAACTATTGCTACTTTCCTTTGTGTTGTCTGTTTTGACTGCAGTCCGTATGCCTTGCTATGTGTTTGAAAAGTATTTAATGTAAATCAAGTCTTGACCTCATGTGAGATCACCAGCCATTGCTAGAAGAGATAAAATGCAAAACTATAATTCACACTTTGATCTTCAACAGGACAAAAATGAGATGAAAATACTGATGAGGAATTTACTGAGTGCACAATAAGGAAATGGAAAGTCTGGGAAGAAAGATGAAGATGAAAAATATAGTATTACTTTATTCTTCAAGAAGCCTACTTTCATTTTCCTCCATCATAACTTTCACAAAATAATAAGGAGCATGCCAGAACTGTTAGCCATTTCTATGAAAGTTTTCAGTTCAGTTATCTTTGCATTGTCAAATTCATATACAACAACTTTAACTCTTGAATCAAGAGACCAAATAACACCTATTCAAAAAATTGACATCAGTGGGAGTTCCACTATTGTCTTGTGTGATAATGGTACGAGATAAATTATTAAAAGCAATTTGTTGGACACAGTTTTGATTATTACTGGAAATCATTGCTTAGCAATGAAAATGGGATGTGTATATTTTTAACTTGCCATGTTTAGTGCCACAGGGGTCACTCAAACAATGCCATGGCAACAAACAGCGGCTGTAGTGAATGAAAGAAAAATTAGAATTCTGTTTTTCTTGCAAATTACCTTTTTACTCTTCTACCAGAAAACAGATACAGTAAAAATGTGAGACTTTCTACTTACAGACACATAGCTGGCATTAATGTAGTCAGATCCAGGAATACCAGCATCAGGCATCAGCTTTACTCTGTTGTTATTATCTATCATGGAAGTAAAGTCTAGTTAACTAAAAGATTTGTTCAAAAACCATAAAACATGTAAAAAGTGTTCCTTGGGTGCTAAGAAAGCTAAAATACTGTTATTGTTGGTAATCTAACAATATTTGACAGAGCAGAACAATAATTACAAAGGTAATTTAACCTTTTTCCATTAGTGTATGGTCTTTCTTCAATGTTCCAGACATGTTGTATATAAGACTTTTTAATTTAAATGGTGAATGAGCCAAAACCTCTTATTTGATGGATGAATGGGAGGATTCTCTACCTAAAAGCAGTGTGTGTACTTCAAGCTATGCTGTTCTATCACACACAACTTTTGTGTGAATCACAGGGCAGGGTCAGGGACAGTTTTTTCTATATACTTGCTGCTCAGGTCACTGAGCCAGATTCTGGCACTTTTCCACAGTTTTACTTTTTTTACATAAGGTTAAGTCATTATTAAAAAAAAAAGTTGAGGGTTTCTGATTTGGTCCCACATTGTGTATGCACAAATTACAAAATCCAAGAAACATATCACGTGTGTAACACCAGAATTTTGGTGTTTGGTCCTCAACTCAGTAAAAACATTAGAATTCAAAGTCAAATATTTATAAAAAGTATCTGTTTATGTTTCATTGTGTGTCATGAATACAAATTTTTAGTGACCGTAACTAGGAGTATGTCTTGAACAAGGCAGTAGATAGCAGGAACAGCTGCTCTGAAAAGTTAATAGCACAGAATGTAGCATTATTAACCAAGGAATGCCATGCACTCCATCTCACATCACAGCTAATGCCTAAAATAATAATGACATTTCTTGTCTTATTAACTGAAAAATGAAGCAGTGTTGAATATAGAGAGACAGACTCCTGTCTCCTGTGATAATATCTAGCCTGGGCTTATAAGTTATCATACAGTCACTCTGATCTTCTGTGGAACTTTTGTAGCACATATACACATCCATAAGAAAGCATATCCAGACTCCTGAGGTAGCTGAATGCACAAATATGTGGATTTTATATGTTTAAAAAATTACTTCTTACTAAAGGGGAAAAAAACCCAATGAGGAAGAATGTTAAAGAGTTTGCTACATGGCTTGAATTACAAAGCCAAGAAACTATTGAGGCTACAGTTTCTTGCACCTGCATATTAAAGCTTGTGAGAGCAAGTTGAAAGCTACTTGCAAATAAAACTGTCTTTAAAAAAACCCACAAAGTAAAGACGGATTACTTGACAGAAAATTATTTCATAATGTGGACATGATTGTACTGCTATTTCAAAGACAGATCAAACAAAAATACACTTGCATTCCAAATATCTGTTACACTATTGAAAGTAGAGAGCAAAATGGAGGAGTTGGTCAGTAACATACATACATGGCTTTATATTTGGGAAACGATTCTTAGACCTGTTCCAAGGCAGATCAGCATCTGTTGAAGCAAGGTCTTCAAGAAACTTGGGGAGTTCCTGCAGAGGAATAAATGTTTGTTGGAAAA
The DNA here is from genome assembly GCA_013398075.1 of Notiomystis cincta. Lineage (NCBI taxonomy): Eukaryota > Metazoa > Chordata > Aves > Passeriformes > Notiomystidae > Notiomystis > Notiomystis cincta. The sequence goes on from VZRX01002446.1 coordinate 158,291, forward strand.
TCTTTGCACTTGAGTGAATTGAAAATATGACACAATCATCCAGTGAGAGGTAAATCTTCACAGATCTGAACAGTGCATTTCTAGGAACAGCTGGAAGCATTACAGAGCTTCCCACCTCACTGTCAACCCCAGCTACACCAACAGTGTTAGATGCAGTGCTGCAGACAATGCTGTCAACCTGAACAATTAAACTTACATGAACTTTCACCTTCACAAGCCTGGATAAAGTCAGTCTATCATCTTTTGTAGTCCTTTTATGTTTTTTTCATGAAGTCACAAGCTTGGTTACCATGCCCTACTGACTCAGACTTAGTCTTGAATAATGTCTTTTCCTGACTCTTGCAGCTTGGGAGAGTTCATGGTACAGCATGAGAACTGATGAGAATTTAATTAAGTTGAGACAACTGGCAATTAGCTATTGTTCATGGGACTGCTTGTGAAAGGAGTGGGAAGAGTTATTTTGAGTTGCACTGCAGTTTCATAACTGGTCATTAGTTCTATTACTGGAGGGCAGAGATGGACAAATCATTCATGCTGAGGAACTTATTTGATGGGGAGGTTTGTGTGCATAAACAGGTATAATTTACAAAGTTGATTAAAAGAGTGGAGACAACTTCAGAACTTGTTAATGGAGAAAATGTGTTAAAGTGATGATCTCAGTGTTAAGAGATACAGAAAATCCAGAATTCTAAGTGCATTGTTAACTTTAATAGAATTTTACTTTGACAAATGTTATATGAAAGTCTGTTTTTTATATCTAAGATATAAATTAAGAGATCTACTTATTGCTTTGAATGAGCACAATACAAAATTCTGTTGCTTGTGTAGAGTAATCCCTTCAAATTTGTCTTTTAATATTAGTGTCTGCATGGGTTACTTCCAAAAGCTGGGCAAATAGCCTCATTATCAGGCTCAATATTAATTATGCCCTTTTGCCCCAGGTACTTGAGATAGTTTGTCTTTTACAAATAAAATTTAATGTGGATCTACTTGCAAATAAATAAATAAATAAATGAGAGAGGTAATGAAAAAAGGGAAATCATGACTGTTTTAATACAGTGCTTTTCTTTCATTGTTAATGAAAATATTTTGTCAGCCACACAATTAAAGCTGGAGATGTTAAAATTCCTCTCCTTAAGAAAGCTGAAACTCTCCCACACAGTTTCTGTCATTGAATGTTTTCATGAAGGAAGGACATATACAAAATGCCTCTTTTGCATTTTGCAAGTGTTTTGAGCCATTGAATCCCTGTCATTTGAACTTTAGGGTTTGTTTACTGTAGTACTTCGGTGACATTGGTGACATTTTGAAGTATTTAAATTTTTTTATTCATGAACAGAACTTATCATAAAAGAAGTATTATACAAGTATTTCTGTTTCAGTAATTTGCCAGCTACTAGAAAACCGTAAGTTCCCAAACGTACTGGGAGATGTGGGAATCAGCTGGAAAGCTAGAAGTTTGAATAGCAGTGAGGTGACACCCAGCATCAGCTACTTTGGTTCCTCATGGTTTCTTTAAACTTGTCTTTTCTAACAGGAAGTGGATCCAGGTCCATGCTGAGATCCAGATTCCCTTCTTATCACATTTACCCACAGGTCATATTCACAAGTGGGCTAAGATTGAACCCTGAAGTTGACCTGGCACTACAGTTTGGTCAGTCAAGCAAATTAGATGAAACCAGGAGGGTCTATGGATTACAAGACTCACATTTATGCTGGAAAACTCCAAAGCATGTTTGTTGTCCACAGATTCCCTATTGTAAATTACCCCTAGACTACTTTACCTACAAAACATATCTTGAAATTGTCCAGGAAGACTGCTAGGTGAAACAGTCCAAATCCAACACAGGGAATATACCAGCAGTTTATTAGTGTAAATTATCATATTCTCATTTTCAGTTCCCAGTACACTTGAATTTACTCATCCAGAGACAGACAGAGAGCCCAAGCAAGCTCAGCACTATGCCTTTCACAGAACCATAGAACAGTTTGAGCTGGAAGGGACATAACCATCCCCATGTCCAGCCCCATGCTGGCATGGGCAGGGACACCTTCCTCTAGACCAGGTTGCTCAAAGCCTCATCCTACCTGGCCTTGGAAAGTTCTAGGGATAGAGCATTCAGAGCTTCTATGGGCAACCTGTTACCATGTTTCACCACTTAGTTATGTGCTTCAGAAATGGGTTTACATCACATCCAAGGGTTTATATCTTGAGCTAATCTTTCCTATACACATTGCAGGACCCTCAAGTCATTTATGTAAAAGTAGAATTATGCACGTGGTTAAAAACAATGCAGATCACAAGGTCTGCTTGTTTACTGGGTGTTGCCATCATCGGTCATTGTCATTACCAATGTCATTTCAAGTCAATCCTATTATTTCTCTGTTAAAACATGTGCTACAAATAACATAGATACACTTGGATTGAGAGACTGAGCCTACCCTGAAATTCTGCCTGCCCTTGGACAAGCCATCATCACTACACTCTGAAACGTGGAAGTTGAAGCTCAGAAGAAAAAAGACTGAAAACCTAAATGACATATAAAACTGTCTATTATAGGTTGACTATATTGATGATTTGAAGGAGATCTCAGTTTCTTCTATTTCTCTAAATTTGAAGCAGATTGCCAAGATTTTGGTTTGATAAAACACTCTTGTTTCAGATTTAAGACATTACAATGCTGTAAGGCTTAGCCAATGTGGGTCACACCTAAAAAAAGCAATACTAGAGACTTTCTAGTAATGAATGTTAATATGTGAAAATGTTATTGACAGTAAAACTTTTCATCTGTTCAGTCATGCATAATGTGACTATTATAATTTTTGCTCAAGTGAAATAACACTTCTAGTTTTAAGAAAATCTGTTCTTACTTTATTGCTCTGAGAATTTTATAGTGCTTTTTATTGTTAAATCCAGACCAATTTTACCTAATGAGCATAACAAAAAAAGCTGTAGGAAATGCCATTAATCTTTACACACTTTTGTTAGTGTTCACTTGGAAACTGAAATATTATAATCTAGTAGAAGAAAAGCCAATTGTTAAGTCTTCATTTTTGTTAATCTAACTGGTAAATTATTCATGGTAAATTTATAAATCCAAAATAATAAAGTCACTGGACATTGACAAATTATTTTGGGGCAAACAATTGTATGTGTTAAGAAAGATAATGATGATAAAGACTGAAATAACAAGAAGTTATTGTAGAGAAAAAAAATATGATAGCCATAAAATGTTACTTAATGAAAATAGTGAAAACTTTGAGATTTAAATTTGAAACTATACATGCATTATATTATCTGTAATGTATATTTTGAGAATTAGGCTCTTTTCAGAAAGAAACACAGGCTTGCTGTGTTCATCTGCTCATGTAAGGAGATGGAGGCTATTCACATGGAAGCTATTCTCAAGAGCATAAGAAATATGACCTATTACTTGTGGAGGAACAAAGACCAAATTACCATGTGCAAACCTTTGACTTTCTGAATCAAAATCTATGAAAGAAAAACATTTCTGAGTTTCACAGCAGTATGGCTGGGGCCTGAAAATTTTATAGAATCAACATTAACTCTGTTTTTGATCCATTATCACTCAGGAAAATGAACATATTTATTGCAGTTAAATATACCTGTATATATGTTAGAAAATGCTAAATTACTTGCTATTAGGCAACCTACATATGCAACACTACAAATGTAAAAACATAGATATGGTGGTCTTGAAATGCTGGAGATTAAAGAAGATCATCTTTGTCTGACACTAAGGTGAACAATTACCAGGTTGCAGTATAGGCTGCAGAATCCAAATCAGTGTACTATTACTTTCTAAACAATCAACCTGGTAATTGGGTATTGATTATCAAGGCCAGAGTCCTTCATGGCCTTGTCTGCTTAAAATGGACATGAAATGTGACACGTGAAACGACTGAAGGTCTTGCGATGTTGTGACAACTGCTAGCAACATACCGAAAATTCTTCCTGAAACTTTAGGTTGTTGTTTGTGCAAAGCTCTTCAACATGTTGTAGAAAGGATTTCTTGCTTATTGGCCTGAAAGTAAGGACAGAAGAGTTAGAAACCCATAGGGAATGTCTTTGTCATTCTTGTTATTTAACTGTAGTTTATTAATAAACAATGTTTTCCAGTTCAACAGAAACCAATACTTATATGCAGAAAATTATAAATTGCTTACAACACGCTTATTTTATTTCTTTTCAATCACTTAAAAGAGAAATAACCCCCTTGTTGTTCCCCCTCACAAAATTTTTTATGTTGCTAATGCTAACAGTACTGTAGGCTATGATTTTTTAGGTAACAGCATTTCAAGGAGAGGTTTTGACATTAAATTTGTAAACTTATTATTGCATTCTAAGGTACATAATGCTTCTTTGTCAGACAGAAAACATTTTATACATTGCAAGGTTTTAGACGTATAAAATATTGCAGTGACCTCATTCTCATAATGACATGGTTTTTAAATCCTGAGGCGTTTAAATAACCCTGTATTACTTCCCAAGCTAAAACACAGACATGCAGGCTTCACCCCAGAGAGAGAGAAAGCATTTCTCCAGTTACCATGCAATTAGTCATGCTTTTATGATTTATACGCAGCTTGGAGTTTTTTTCTAATAAACATAGAGGAGGGAACCACACATTGAGACTCACCAATGAACACAACATAAAAATATTTAGTAAACTTACTTGATGGATTTTCTATAACTAAGTAACCTGAAACAGAGATTTTTGTTAAATATAACAAGCTGAGAGCTAACCAATATTGTGCATGTTAATAGGTTCTAGATTAAATACCAAGGAACTAAAGATTGGTTTCCCTTATGGATTCAAATTCAGATACCTTGAGTGATTGTCTTGATTAGTTTTTATCTCAGGTATTGGCACATATGAATAGCATAGTTAGAGTTTCTATCATTTTCTTTAGATCACTTTGCAGTGCTTGGGGCTCATATGGCCCTGGGAAACCCATACTTGCTGCACACCATTACATATAAATTGACAGGCTTCATTTTGCATTATTTACCCAATATCATTCTTCTAAGGGCCATTTCAGAGCATCAGGATAGGATTAACCTGACTGAACACAGACACCTATTTCTTAGTCACTAGATTTCTTTTATAATCAATGAGCAGAAATAGGTGTAATTTCATCTCATTTGAAGTAGATATCTAAAATGAGTCACAGATGAATCATGCCACTGGTGTGCCTCTACAGAAACCACAGCTATGGTTGTTTTTGTAAAGATTTTAAAAATTAGTGTCATGGTTTTATCTTCATTTTTCACATGTTCACAGCTGTTTCTGTATATGGCAATTTAAAAAACTGTGATATATATGAAATCCTTAACTTGATCTCATAGCAGGTTTCGTGAAGATACTACATGAGCATCTCTACTCAGGGGACTTTCAGATGGCCTTGAAACTCAGTCACAATTGCCTCTGAATGGATTTAGAGACCAAATTTTGAGTACTCACACTCAGGAAGCTTATCTAAAGGACCAAATGAAAAAGTTTGTAATAATTCAGTTTAAAAGATAACCTGCTCCTTCAAAAACTCTAAGTGCCCCTTTTATGTGTCTGTTCCTCCAAATATACATTCTTACAGAAAATATTACAAAAAGTATTCTTTAAAGAAATGTCTACGGTACCATTGTCATAATTTTAGTAGAAAACGAAAAAATTGCTTTAAAAATAGTTGGTTTACAAAATTATTCTTAATTATTTAAATTTTGAGATAATAAAATGAGATTAATACAATTGTTGAATAATTTATTATTAAGCATCAGAGAAGTTAATTTCAAAGCTACTAAGGATGCTTTTGTAGTACCTACTTAGTTAGAACAGTTATCCTCAAACAAAGCAAGCTGGCTATGAAAGCCTCACTGGATCAGTCTCACTGGAGTTAAAAGTGTTCACAGAAATAAAGGTGCTTACTAAGGCAACTGAAGGACAGCTTCAGAGGGAAAAAGAAGGTGATAAGATAAGAAAGCATGCAACTCTAATTATTCAGAATATATAGACATATAGCTTGTGCTTATTGTATCACAAAAGTTGTTGGCATTACGTGGCAGATGAAACTATCTTCTAGTTATATTGACATTAGAGAACTAAAGTTTCCTAACAAAAAAGGATTTTTAATAGCTGTACCAAAGTACTGCACACAAATATATATTTGTCTTTGACTAGAACAGAAACTTTTTTGTAGGCTTTTTTTTTCAGGTCAAAATTATAAGCAGACTTTGAAGGGAAGTTACACTTTTTTTGACTTTGAATTCACCTATCTTCACCATAGAACAACAGAAAAAAGTCATGTCCCAGTTGACATTCCAGTAATTTTTCAAATACAGTTAGCTCTTCTCTCAAATTTTCAGCAGTGAGGGGCTTACTTGCATATAATTTGCAGTAAGGAAATGCTGTTTGATCATTAGGGAATAAAAATTACTTCTCTGCTGTACATGAGCAATCCAGGTATGCCATTTAGTGCTTCAGTGCTGAAGGTACATGGATCCAACAGTATAAATTTTTTTTAAGAAGCAAGGCATCTATGGATTGACAATTTAACCTATCTGTGGGAATTTAAGTGAAGAACTCAATTTTTAGAGCTACTGAACTGTCACACTTTTATTAGTACCAAGTGCACACATCAGTGGCTTGGCAGCTCAGAAAATAAGATGATTTACTTTAAAGTGCTTATAAGAAAGTTAATTTCTGTCTTGTCTAACTGTGGCAAAGGTGTTGGCTTTGTTGTGAGAGGGTCTTCAGAAGGGATGAATTTTGTGTTCTCACTAAAGACTTCCAGCAATGCTCAGTTTCACCACCCTTAGACTCAAAAAATAGTATTTTTTCTATGTCTCTTGACTTGGAATACATAGTAATAATCTTACAGTATTTTGTCAATGAACAAACACTCATCTATCTGTAATCTTGTCCTTCACATTTCCCAGTGTTTTGTATAAAACTTAAAAATATAAATATCACTAGATCTTGATGAACACAATTTAGAATCAAGCCATGAAGTTGAAAATTTCCCTATATCAGCTGGACCATTTTAGATTCCCACTTGTCTGACTTTGAAATGAGGAAAGAAAAACATTCTCTAAGATAAAGAATGCTTTATTGCCTTAAATCTGATTTTCTTTTAAAACAGTGTATTGTTTCATGTGTGGGGTTTTTTTGAAGACTATCAAAAATCTGAATCCCACTCAGATTACTTATGATAGAGCTAGAAAGAAGCCATTTATTTGTGTTGGCAGTGATAACTGAAGACATATTGTCACACAGACTCAGCTTTCTCTCTGGGTCAATCATCTGAAATCCACAGGGAATTAAAACTTCGTCCAACCAGAAAACTACAGGAATTGCTGTGTAGGCAAAAGGCTTAACTCATAAGCGCCACTGACACTTCCTAGGACCAACAGAGGAACTAATTTTTAACAAGTTAATTGAGAGCAATATGGAGCTTAACCTTCCCTACATATTAAAGGCCTAAGGAAAGAGAACACATGGTCGTTTCTTCCATTGTACCAGGACACATACATTCATAAACCTTGTTCTCCTTGGACACTAACTTCAGGAAGCCTATTTTTGATAGCTGATTACTAAAGGGAAACCTGTTGAAGAAAAAGGCAAGGCAGAAGCCATGCTTATCCCCACTCAAAGGAAGACAGGTCTGTCTACGCAAAGAAAGTATCAGGCTAGTCTGTAGAAATAAATGTGTGTACAAAACTGTTACCTCAAATATAGACACCCACTGAATGCACAGTGTATAGGAAAGATAAGGTGAGACAATCGTTTTCTATGCAATACTTTTTCATGAAGAGTTCTAATTACCTGGTGTTTGCAGGGGCTACAGTGTGTGTAACGGAGAAATATTTCTTCTGACCCCATATTCTTGACACGCTGTCTCTCATAGAGTGAAACAAAGGCCTCAAAGAATCAACCACAAGGTGCAACTTCTGAAGGACAGGTTTAAAAAAAAACAATGGGGATCTAAAAGGCTTTATCCTTGCTGCAGGAACCACTGCAAAATTAGGGTGCCAGAGAAGTTGTCTCCTAGGTAAGCAGCTGGAACAGGGAGGAGTTACTTGTATCTCACCAAACCTGGTGCACCCTGAAAATTTAGGGACAGAGTATATTCACAGAAGATTAGTGTCTGCTTTAAAGAGTGACTTGGCCAAACCTGTGGACCTGTTGTAAATAAGGCAAGTAATGAGAGCACCCAGGATATGTACATTCAGTGTACTTAATGAAACAGTGTTTAATCCAGTTTAGATTGATGGGCTATATATGTTTTTTACTGTTGTCTCACACCACCTCCACCACTGCACCTGGAATGCAATGTATGTCCCAAACATTCAAAATTAGCATTCTGGATTCATAAAGAAGATCTCATTTTCCGCTACATTCAGTAGGACTTAATTCCCTGCATGCCCTCTGAAACTACATCCAGTTGATCAAATGCTTAACAAAGACTCGTTGAGAGTTTCTATGAACCAGCTAGTACTAGTAATTTTAGATACTGAAGTTTGTCAGTAATTTTAAAAATTATTTTTATTATGCTAAAAGACTACTACTGGAACTGGGATTTTCCTTTAAAAAAAAGGGAAAAAAAAAGGTCTGAAAAAAAAAATGTTACCCACAAAAAAGTTTCAAAATTGTCAAAATGGAATTATTGGCACTTTTAAATTTCTTTTTTTCTTCTCAAACTGACTTTTCTAGGGCAAAATACTTCATATTATAAAGTTATAAAAATTTTTGAAAGACAATGTTTTGATTAACCTATACTGAACATTTGCTGAGCTTCAAGCTTTGAATTTTTGATCTAAGAATGATAAAAAGTGTTTCTAATCATATTCATACAGAATAGAAAAATCCTTTCCTACTTTATTGTTTTTCTCATGAGATACCAGCTGCAAAAATTTCTGAGAATATGAGCCAAGATCATAAGCTGCAATCCACTAAGTATGAGAGAATGTCTGAAGAGACAATGGATGAGAGACAGTCAAGAAGGATCTCATGGAGCAGGCTAGAGTATTTTGATTCTGTGGATGAAGTGTGTCAGCTGCAAGTATGTGTCTTTATTGATTTATAGTAGCTAAATAACTTAATGTCAGAAAAGTGACGAAAAAATCTGTTTTCCAAAATACCCCCTTCAAATGAGCACTGAATGGGATGATTAGTAGGTAGAGGAAAAAAAATCTAAATTTTTCTTTTTTCAACTAGGATTTTCACGTAAATTCCCCATTGCCTTTTCAGGTTAGGAAGCTGGACCAGGTTTCAGTTGATTTACTGCTATATGAAAAATGCAAACATGCCAATCTGGTAAAGGAATCTGCCTATCTCTGCCCTGCTCATACACCTGCAAGATGCCACAACCTGCAACACAGCAAGCACTGCAAACACAGCTGACATAGCTGCCCAAAGGTGGCCAGTGTAGATTGTGCAGGTGCAGTGATGCCCATCCCAAACACATGGGAAATTTGTGAAGGTCAGATTGTAGTCATCAACATTAAATACAATAATTAAACATGATAACATGGCACTGCTTTAGCCACAAGTCATGAGCACGAGAAAGAACTGGGACTGCGATTGACTTCAACACAGCTGTTCCCCAGTGGCAAGAGGTACAAAAGTTCTTTCATGGTGCAACTGTGGAAGTCTAAAAATGAAACAAAAATATTTTAGTCATTAGGTTTGCAGTAAGCTGCCTTGGTACATGCTGCCATGCTTCTGCCAGCTCCTTTCTATAACTCATCATTACCAGGAAGGATATAACTGTATTAAAGACAGCACTAGAGACACCTAAATTGTCCCTTTTGGCCACTGACATTACCAGAACAGAATATTACACTTAGTGAAAGATTCTTTGAAGCTTAAAAATAAAAATAAAAGCCAAAATAAACTAAAAAATTTAATAAAATGTCATGAATCCTGTGCTGAGGAGCTCTCAATTAGTGCCGGCACTTCAAATTTCAACAGTTTGTCATAATGTTCAACAAAGGACCTGGGCAAGGAGCCTGCTGTAGCTTCAGTGCCACTATGGTTTGAAAAATAATAATTCAAAATTTTAACAGCTGCATCCTGTATCTTACAGGATGTAAGATGAAGTAGAGAGAATGACAGAAGTAGAGAGTCCTTGCTTTTGGCCATTAAAAGACAGTTGGAAGGAAGGAAGAGAAAAATACAGATGGAAGGACATGACAAATTGCAAACCAAAAAGTGAGACTGACTCAATAAAAATAAGGGTGATGTAACTAAAACTGCTGAAGCACTGTTCAGTAAAGGTCTTGCTGTGCATAAATCACATAATGAAGTGTACATAAGCATGAAATATTATAGTTTTCAATTACCCTTTAGAGTCTGAGACTGTAAAAATTTAAAATACACATAATTTAGACAGAAAAGTGGTAGAATGGTATCTGCAAACCAACAAAGGATTTGACTGAGTGGATTTATTGCTGAGATAGGGGGCACAATATGAAACAGCTGCAGTGTGAATATAAAACACAATTGAGGAAAAAAGATAATTTCTCTTAAGTATATACATCCTAACTTCCAAAGGAAAGAAACAGCATGTTTCTTATGTCATATTTACACTACGTTTGTTTCAAGGATAGGTTGTATATATCAGAACTATATTGTCATGATGTGTTATAATTTCCATGTAAAAATTGTCCTGATTTATTTCAGAATAGTTGTGGAACTCCTATAACTTAACATTAGGGACTAAAAATATACATGATTTCATGATGACAAATGCCATTGTTTGTCATTAGAATATCTGCAAAGATTGACATTTCATTTTGATTAACTGTATCATTCAATATAGTAGGATAACACACAGGTTAAGAGAATAGAATGGAAAACACACCATGTTGCTTCAATAATGCAAAAACTTACTGGATGACAAAAATCTCCTTGCGTCTAAAGAAAAACGAAGAGTATCTGGAAGTAAAATCCATTAACACTTTAGTATATGAACAACATTAGCACTACTCTTATTTAGCTAACAATGGGGAAACAAGGTGATTTTGAAGGTCCATCAAGACCATTTATCCGAGGTGCAGTTACCACAATTGGTGCATTGGCAATGGTTGTGCCTTCAGAGGATGCTTTCCACTGCTTTTAGCAGGTCCTAAATTCTGCTGTGTGAACAAGTGCCCCGCACAGGATATGCCCCAGCCCTTACGTCAATGAGTTCCAGATGATTCCCAGTGTGTTTTCTCATCTGTTACAAGCAGCCATTCTTGTGTGCTCTATTTTGAACAGGTTTGTACATGCAATCAGCTTACTCTGTACCACACACAGACACACACAAAACCCCCAGGTCAACAGCTACCACCTTTCATCTTCCAGCTATTCCTAGTCTGCAACAGTAGGATATTTGGCTACGAGGGCAAGACTGTTTTAGGCTTCTCATCTTTAAGAAGACTGCCTACCACAGTGTTTCATCTGTGACACAGCAGGGAAAATACAGGCAGGTGAAAAATGTTCACCAAACATTTCTAACTCAGTTGGATGTCACATATTATCGATAATCACCATTATATTTATTTGGTGAATAATATAAATATTTCTGGCAGTCAGAAAGCAGTTTTCCTTCTGGTAAATATCTGTGACAAAATTTCTTGTCAGATACAAAATATGAATTGCCGCATGCACCTTAAGTAAGTAGATGTTGGAATAGCCAGTGTGCTGAGGTCCACAGAAACACAGCTGTTATGCAAATCCCTTTGTTTAGAAAAGAAAAACACTTTCTAAATGTCAATTAAACAATGACAGATTTGTTCTTGAGCTAGTTGATTTTTTCTTGAGTTGGTTGACAGGGACTGCTAGGAGTCTGGCTTTTTCAAAAAGCTTGTGTAAGTTTGCAACCTACACAAAAAATTGAGCCATTAAAATCCTCAGAAATTCTGCATGTTTAAAATATGTAGCCCTTCTTTGGGTTATTAAACAGTTAAACAATTAAACAGTGATTTGCACTTAGATTTTTATCTTGTTATAAAAAGAGCTTAAGATTAAGTGATTTTCTAAAAGCCAGTGAGAAGTGTCTTGAGGATGGAGGTCATTCTTTGAAAAAGGATCTCAGTGACCTGTGTAAATAAGAACAGCACAAACACTTCCAAACAAGCAAAGGTCAGAAAGGGGTCATGGCTACAGACCCTTTGGACTACTGTTTTGCCTAAGGAGTACGCTTACCGTGCAAATTTCTCATCCTTCAGCTCCATGTCTGCCACTGTGATCAGCTGATCCAGTTTGAATTTCGTGTCAGTAGTTTCAGCATCTCGTGGGGAGTATGTGCCCCCCTCTCTTTGCTTTTGACGAATTCTAAATGGAAAATAACAGTGAAAAATACAGATGCAAAAGTTTTAAAGACACATATGTCATTACTTCAATTTGACAGGCTGAAACTGAAAAATGGTTGCCAGTAATCCTTCCCTGACCTTTATTCTTGTCAGTGTAATTTAGTCAAATACTGAAGTTATGTTGTCTAAAATTCAGAAGAAAGAATTTACATGCAGTATTCTTTAAGTTTTCCTACAAAAATGTATTGGTAATGCCTGAGTAATGCAGCTGAATAAGAACAGAACTGATGAAGGAGCAAACTACCACTATGTGTGCAGTATGCAGCCTCCTTCTTTACATGGACATTTTGTTCACTAGTACTCAATTTCTCTTCCATGTGTGAGACTTCATTGTCTTTAACTGATAAATGTATTGGGAAGACAGAAAATAGAATTTAGAGTATTTACTTCATACTCAGCTGTAGACCGTATTAGCCATCACGATAACTACAACCAGCTGACACTCTGATCTGTCAATAGAGAAGTGGCTCTGAAAGGTTAAGAAAGGCTACCACTCTGATTTACCCTCTGGAGAAACTGAATTTTCTTCTTCATCTCAATTCTTTGTGAGTCTCTCCCTAAGTTTCTGCATAAAATCAAAAAGTTAACCCAACCAAAAATCAAGACATTTTGAAATTACAGATTAGTTCCACTTATAGGACTGTTTCAACTCTACTTTAAACCATTTTTGAGTGTTTTCAAACATACTATGGCAAGGATATGTAAATCTCACCTTGCAAAAGCATATACTGCAGCCACCAAAAGGACAACTGAAAGTATACACAAAGTAACAGAAAGCATAACTTCTACAGATCTTCCTGTAGGTCCTTCACCTGCAACAGAAAGTAGAAAGCTAATATATCATAGATTCTTCAGAATTTTTAAATTTCTGGCAGTATGAAATTAGGGAATAATGAAAGACAAATACTTCTTGTCTCTGTATAACTGCACCCATTTTATGTTTGTTGAAGAGCTGCTTCAGAAAGAAAAATATAACAAAACCAGAAAGACTTTATGTAAAGGTTCCTAAAGCATTGCTGATCTGTCTAATACATAATTTTAATACAGCTATATGTGCAGGTGTTGCCTGGTGTTTTTCAGTTTTACCTGCTAAACAGGCTAAGGTCAGTCTATACTGCAGAAACATCAGTCTGAATGCTGGCCTGAGTCCAGGTCCTGCTTCTGTCCCTGTGCAGGACTACTCCAGCCCCTCAGGTGGAAAAGGAAGAGCACAACTCTAAAGCAACGAGGCTTGCAGCTGCCACTCACAGACACAAACAAAAATACACTATTTTTAGAGGTATTTTAAGGGTGCTGAAGGAACTGAATGAGTGATGGGATCTGAACTTTCTGGGTTAATCTGCCTCACTGACCACTAACTCATTCTCCTGGTTTGTGTGAGAATTGGTGATACCGTCAGGAATAACCACCAGTAGGTCAAAAGTAATCATAAAGGCCTCTGTGATGGAGAAGTAAAGGTGTTGGTATTCCAATCAGGCCTTCCAGGTGAAAATGAAAGCTCATTCAGAAACTGATAAACTATTTAGATTAGTAGTTTTTAGGCCTCTTTTTGAACTTCTATAAGGCTAAACTTCTGAGACTCGTTTAATTTCCCACCCTTCCTGTGATTCTGTACCTAAAACAAAACTCACCCTCTTTTACTCTTAGGCAAAATGAAAATAAGAAAAGTAAGGGAACACTGCTGGTTGCTCACTATTGTTGACATTCACCTCCACTTGCTGGTTGACTGTAGAAAAATTTAGCTCCTGTTTAGCCTCAAGGAGAAGGAGAAAATGTACGACTTCCTGCCATATGAAATTATTTCCCAGTCAAGGGATGACATCCTCCCAAAGACACACTGGCCAACACCATAGTCTTGGCTTTGTTTCCCTCAAAAGGTTGTGATTTTTGTATTAGAGAGTATATTGCACATGATCTGGACTGATGTACACAAGAGAGTGTGATTAAAATTCAAAATGATCCTGATTTAGCTGAAGAAGTCACCTTTAAACAGTGGGATGAAATTTTGTAAGATCAAGTGCATGGTTCTCAATGTAGGCATAATCAGGAATAATCAGCTACAATAATACAGCATAGGAAACAGTAGGCTAGGTAGAAATTTATTAGAAGAAAGTGTGAGATTATTGTAGATTGACACCAACATGAATAAGCAATATCAGGTCTGTATGAAGTGACAGACAACAGAATTCAGTATAGTTTGAAAAACACAGGAAACAATCCTTCCACTGCATTAGTAAAATTTTGGATGCAACACTGGACGCTACAAGGTAAGAAAAGATTTAATCTTAGGTAAAGTTAATAGAATAGAAAAGCAAGTACAAACAAAAAGGTTTTTATGAGAAAATGAATGAAAAAGTTCCTGCCACTCACTTTTCCCTGTGACAGGGCAAGAATATTAGCAATGTGAAAGAACAGAATATCCAAAGAAACCTCTACAACAGTTTTATGTATTTTGCACTGAACAGTGAAGTCTATGTTAAAATGTACATTTAATGTTAATCCAAACAGATGTTATTAAACAAAACAGTGCTGGTAAAATGCCAACCAAGAATTAAAACCCCACATTTTCTCCTGCTTCTTTGCAACAGGGGAGGACTGAACATATCTCTGTAGACATGTCTGTAGAGAAAATCATGGGCATGGGAAAGGAGATGAAATAGAGAATATCATGATGTATAATTCTGAAGTGCTGCACTCAATGCATGATGATAACAAACTGCAATAATAAAATATCATAAAGTCAGTTTCTATGCAAAAGACAGTGTCAGGAAACCCCATTTTGATTATTTCCTGTCTTATCAGCTATATATTTCACATGGAAAGGTACACTTACACAGTACTACCAGTTGCCCCACAGTGATCTTTCTGATTTTCCAGATCAAAGACCTTTTATATCAGTAGATTTAGAAACCAGGATAATGTAGGGGTTTTTGAACTGTTTTGAGAACCTCTACCAAAATTGGAATTAAGGTTTTAGCTATTAAAATGAAAGTGTAATGTTGGAAACCCACAAATTTCAGAGATTATCACTAAATAAGCTAATTGATTTAAAATCAAATTGCAGTTCTGATTTCAGGCAGCATAAATATCACCTGGAGAGTGGCTGATGTTAGGAGTGCAATAGAAATAATTGGGTTGCAAAGATTTATAAAAGCTGACTTTTGGGCATGTTTTCTGAGTTATATTTTTACAGCAGGCTGGAAGTCCCTGTATCCAAGCATGTTCTATAAGGAAACATTTGGGCAAGATTCCTCTTGAGAGGAATCTCAAGAGAGTGCTGCATCTTCAAGACCATTCAACTGCAGTACCTGCATCATTTGTGATATATCAATTTGATGTTGATTTCACAGCACTTGTAAGAAAGCATGCAAAGAACTTTTGATTATCTATTCCACATAAGTTATATAGGTGCTGAGATTTAGAAGCTAAGACCAGACAAAATTATGCTGTAGTCTGGTCTTAAAAAGCAGTGCTTGATGTTCAAGTTCAGCACAGAAGGCATTGTGTGGGTATGAAGAGACATGGATATCTGAGGAATTTGTCCCTTATTTTGTTTTTTTTCCCTATTATATTTTATTCAGCATACAAACAGATCTTGATTATTTATTGTGTACAAGGTAGAAAATGTCACAGGTTTCAGTAACACAAGGCAATGAATTACACTATCTGCCTACCACTAAGTATTGCAGATTTTTCCTGTTAGAAAGGAGAAGATTGCCCAGAGGACTGGATACAGTTGGACTCATGTGCATAAAATATGTTCTTCCTGATTGGACACACTATCTTTCCCTTACTGGGAAAAATATTTGCTTCATTTGCTTAGTACTTTCAAACTCAGAACATAAAAAGACAACTTTTATTTGCACTTTCCAAAGCATTCTGGGCTGGAGAAATAGCGCCAGATCCTTTCAGAATATCCAGGTAGTGAATTAGCATTTCAGGGTCTTCGGTATCAGATCATGTAACAAATTCCTAAAATGGATTGGATGAATAAGGGAGCTCATATCACAGAAGATGAATGCCAAATGAAAAATATGTGCCCACTAAAATTCTTCTGGGTACTCATCCAGTTGTCTTGGTATCCATTTTCAGAAAGTCAGAGCTAACACTTAGCTAAGTAAGTTTTTGGCTTACAAATATATTAAAAGAACTTACAGATCTTATTGCAATCTGCTACAAGAGATGTCATTCCCAGTTTTGGGGGTATAACAACAGGGCCATGAAGGAATTATGTTTGATTTTGGACCAAATAATTGCTGGCCTATTGACTAGTGACTTTAGAACCAGATGGATCCTATTAGACAATATTAATTTATTAATTCATATGGAGCTTTGTCTATATCTAAAGAATGAAGGGGCTAAAGGGTCATGCCTTCAGATGACCTGCCATTAAGTTCACTGCAATATAATCATAGAATCTTTTAGGTTGGTAAAGACCTTTAAGATCATCAAGTCCTACTGCTAGCCCAGCACTGCCAAGGCCACCACCAAATCCTTTCCCTAAGAGCAACATCTGCACATCTTTTAAATACCTCCAGGGATGGTGACTACCAATTTCCTGGGCAGCCTGTTCAAGTGTTTAACACTTTTTCTGTGAAGAAATTTTTTTTATACCTGATCTAAACCTCCCCTGTCACCACATTTCTTCCTTTCCTGTTGGTTTTTACCTGGGAGAAGAGACTGACACTCATTTTGCCACAACCTCCTTTCAGATAGAGAGTGATAAGATCTCTCCTGAGCTTCCTTTTCTCCAGCCTAAATGACCCTAACTCCCTCAGCTGCTCCTCACAGGATCTATGCTCCAGACCCTTTACCAGCTCCATTGTCTTTCCCTGGACATGCTCCATCACCTCAGTGTGTTTTGTAATGAGTAGCCCAGAACTGGACACAGGACTCAAGGTGTGGCTTCCCCAGTGCCAAGTACAGGGGGACAATCCCTGCCCTGCTCCTGCTGGTCACACCATTGCTGGTACAGGCCAGGATGCCATTGGCCTTCTTGGCCACCTGGGCACACCCTGGCTCATGTTCAGCTGCTGTTGACAAGCACCCACAGGTCCTTTTTCCCTTGGGCATCATTCCAGGCACTCTTCTCCAAGCCCGTGCTTGGGGGTGACTCAAGTGTAGGAACCAGCACTTGGCCTTGTTGAAACTCACACAGTTGGCCTTGGTCCATTGATCCAGCCTGTCCAGACCCCTCTGCAGAGCCTTCCTGCCCTCCAGCAGATCAGCACTCCTGAACTCGGTGTAACCAGCAAACTGACTGAAGGTGCCCTTGATCCCCTTGTCGATGTCATCAACAGGGACATTAAACAGGACTGGCCAACTACTGAGCCCACCAGGGACCAGCTGCCAGCTGGATGGAATTCTATTTAACCACCATTCTTTGGGCAAAGCCATCCAGCCAATTTGTCATGCAGCCAAGAGCATCCATTACTCGTTCTACATCCAACACAGAAGGAAACAGCTCAAACAGAATAGCTACTGGCAGTTTGCCAAACAAGATGAGCTATCCTGGCAACATGACATTTCTATTGGTATGACTGAATCTCTGCAAACAAACTTTTTCAATACCATCTCTTCATGGAACAGTCCAGGCTGACGTAGAATCTCTTGACCTCAAAAGGACATACAAGGCAATGGATATGTTTCTTCAGCCATTCTGGTTAAGCTACATCCAACAAACACAGAGATTACTGACTTCATGGAAATCACTGTACTAAAAAGCAACATGGAATTGTGTAGACTCTTTAGAAATAGAGAA
Organism: Notiomystis cincta; assembly: GCA_013398075.1. Taxonomy (NCBI): domain Eukaryota; kingdom Metazoa; phylum Chordata; class Aves; order Passeriformes; family Notiomystidae; genus Notiomystis; species Notiomystis cincta. Next base: position 176,428 of record VZRX01002446.1, read on the forward strand.
ATACTTTAGTAAATTACCCTCTTCTTACCCAATGTTTTGACAGGGTCAGAATAGTCAGAATCTGTAAACTGTCCTTTAATGTTAGTTGCTCTGAATTTAAATCTGTGAAAGAAAACCAGGAAAACAAATGAAATAAAGTTTATGTGCATTTTCTTAAATATTTTTTCACTTACAAACTAAAAAATATTTTTAAGTTTAGTGTAATATAATTTGAAATCATTATTCACCTGTGAAAGTGGCATTATGAAAGACATCAAGAACTCAATGTCAAAATTTTAAATGTCTAAAAAACCCGATTACTATTCTTGAATTTAAGGATTCAATAAGCATCTTCTTTTTCTTGAAAAAATTTTGTAAAATATTTGTCTCCCATATCTATGCTCAGACAAAAAAAATATATAATGATCATTTCAATCTCCTCCTTTTCTAATTGAACTATATGTTTTGAGTGTTTGCATAAATTTATATTTCACTTAAATCTTTCTCTTGGACAAACATGGAGACAAATGTACTTACAAGTACTGCTTTCTTGGTTTCAGTGGGCCATTACATATTTTGTTTTGACTGCTTTGTATCATACAGGTATTATCAGCACCTATGACATATATCTCTTCTTTCGCACTCCGATCTTTTCCTTCTGCGCAGGGTGGGTTTGGAAAGCCTTCATTTGTAAAATATGGCCTCGGTCTGTTGAAGTAGGCATCATACCACTTGGTAACATTCCCATCATGCTGAGCTATTGTCAAGAAAAGAAATAATAGATACAATTTACATTCTAACCAGATTGCAATTAAAGAAGTTGCTAGGAAATTAATTTTAAAAGAACTTTGCATGCTATTGGTGCAATTTACACAAATAATTCTATAACTGAATTTGCACTTAAACCCAAATTTCCTTACTATCCACACTGTCCATGTTTTGTTAACTGAGTAAGCCAACTAAATAACATTTAAAATCTGAGGGGCAATTTCACACAGCAGCCCTGCCTGTAGAGTATATTACTTGTGCAAGACACTTGAGTTTGAAGCTGAGCATGGCTAGCTAGCAAAGCCAGTAAAAACTCTTTAGTGTGAGGAAAGTAAATATTGTTTCATAAATTAAATTACTAGATTTCCATACATGGATGGTACCCAGCAGCTCATGAGAAAACTCTTCACAGTGTTGTTTAGCAAGGTATTCGCTTATCTTTCAGTTCAAGAGAATCTTCACAGCAATAGCTATGAAGTAAAAGTCATTAGGATTATTGCTAAAATACAAAACTCAAAAAAAGCTGAGACACTTAAGGTGAGTTCACTTAATGTGCATACTTCTATACTTTGAAACTAAGTAAAATAAGGGATTTAAATACCTGGAATTTGTCCTTCTTAGGTAAACTAAGCCTGACCATATGATGTCCTGCCATAAAACTCCCACTCACATTGGTAAGCAATTACTCAAAAGGTTTCACAGCACTGTTCTTATGAGTAAATGCTCATCAGCCCTTACAAGGGAATACACATTCTTACCCACAGTCCACAGAAGGGATTTATATAACTCCCTCTGCCCCCATAATGAAATGGAAATATCAACTGCACATGGCTGCATTCTTTTACGGGCAACACTAATAGCGACAGAAGAATAACCTTGCCAAACCCCAAAAGTTTTACTCACAAATGTCAAATGTTGGGGTGTCTTCCAAGGAAACAGAAAACAAAGAACTACAGTGATAAAATTAGGGATGGAATAACGTTGGTGGCTTCAAACAGCATGGAAGACACTTCACTGGAAGGCATTCCCAGAATCCAGTACCCAGCCCACAGGTATTGTGTGCCCTTAGTACTGTTGCCACAGCAAAAGTGGCTTTGTTGTCTGTCTTCTAAACTGAAATTGCTGAAACCCAAGAAAACAAATGAAAAACACAAACAGCCTGAGCATGAAAACCGTTTTCAAGGGAACTTATTAAATTCTACCTCCAGCTTCCACAACAAGAACTTGTATCTTCTTGATAGGGCCATGATCATCACTGTAATAACATATTGGCATTCTGATTGTAATTGTTGTATCTGTGACGAGTAATGCTCCATTGTTATCATAAACTGGTGCTGGTTTCTTTTTGGGCCTTGGTGGTTCTGTTTTTAAACAAAGATACACCACAGAGTTCTGTTTTACAATATTTTTACTGCAGGTACATTGTTCAAACACACAGCTGAATTATGCAAAAAAAATCTCCAGCATATTTTCAGGGACAACTTAGTGTTCTATTTGCTGTCTTAAGCCTCTAAAAACTATATTCTGATAAGTGCCTACTTATATCAGTTTTCAATTAAAAGAAAAAAAACAATAAAAAGAGTGAGTTTAAATTTTTCAATTAATATCAATCAATTACTTTGTTTGTTTTGACAACTGTGATACTGCATACTTAGCTATTTCTGTGTCATAGTCTTTGTTTGCTGATGGCAACTNCAGTTTTCAATTAAAAGAAAAAAAACAATAAAAAGAGTGAGTTTAAATTTTTCAATTAATATCAATCAATTACTTTGTTTTGACAACTGTGATACTGCATACTTAGCTATTTCTGTGTCATAGTCTTTGTTTGCTGATGGCAACTAAAATATTGAACTTGATCTGATTATTTCACTGAGTCTGCACATGCTTTACAGTATGATTCTGATACAAACAGCAAATGATCAGCAGAACTGAACACTACAATTCAAGGCAATCAGTTATCTATTCCTGTTCTTACATTATGCAGCCTCTAAATAATAGCTCAAGGCACACAGATGTGTAATCACAGGTAGAACAGCAATTTCTTCAGAATGTATAGGGATTGCAGATACAGGGCACTTTTTGGGACATACCTTTGATATCCATGGTTATTTTCAACTGAATTTTTGGCCCTGCACCAGCACCATTAATTGCATACACCTTAAAAAAACAAACATTTGTTTTAATGAGTATTGTAATAGCTTCATATTGGCCAGTTCTGGATATATCTGTAGCAACAATGAATGCAGAAACACTCCTTTTGTCATTCACACTAGGCTAGAACTTACTTTATATTGCTTTAAAATTCTAAGTATGGTAACACTTAATTGCTTATAATGTAGCTCTTATGAAAGGAGTAAGCAAGCTCACTTAAAGAATGATCTTTCCTCCCCTCATGTCCCAGTCTGACAATTTGAAAGTACTTCATGCACACACTTCTAGCAAGCTCCCCTTGCAGAACTGGACTTTTTATGTCCAGTGAGCCAAACAAGCAATGCCAGCAGTGGAATTGAGACATTTAGTCTTGTGCTTGTGACTGTGTGCCACAGATTGCTTTGCTAAGCACATGAACTGGTCATCCAGACTAGTGATGCATCCTACTCCCATTCACTCTACCTTGTTCACTGCTCCCCTTGCTCCTCAGACCACTCTCTTTGCACCCCAGCTATCATTCTTGGCATGAAAATCTCATACTCAGCCAAAGTTTCAAACTACTCTCACACTTATATAAAAAAAAAATACCTCCCACCCCCAAAAATGCATCTGTTCTTACGCTGACATTATAGGTATGTCCTCCTTTTAGTCCTTCTATCATAGCAGTGACTGACTGATCTTTTTTTTCAATGACACTCAGATTGTGGATTTTGATGGCAGCAGGGTCATCTTCATTGTAAACCATAGCTTGATACACTTGAATATTTCCATTTGGTTCAGATGGTGGCACAAATGTTACTTGGAACTTCGTTACTTCATCTGGTATCTTCTGAAAAGTTATGTTGTTAGGTGGGTCTTCAGGCACTGAAATAAATATTTCAATGACCCACTTAATCAGTTTACTACTATTACTATTAGAGTAAAACCTGGAAATTAAAATTATATTTTTCGTATATCAGTATTATTTCATGGATATTTACTGGTTTTTATTAAAACAATCGCAAATATTTATTACATACTCAAATATTCACATACACAATAAAAAGTCAAACATCTACTGAAATCCTTTTCTTAATGACGGCACTGACTGCTACAAATTTTAAAAATAATGATTAGATAATACTCAGTAGTCTCTACCCAGAAATTATTTTTCTGATTGTCTACTCAGAAAGCCTGAAAGCATCATTATGCCTTGAAACACATTTGGGGTAAACAAATCCTTGCACTGGTTGAGAAGCAAGAAGCAAGAGTCAGTAAGTATCCCTTTCTGAAAGCCCTCCTTTAACAGAAAGCTTCCTCTCAACATATAAACAAGGCACTGTGCTCCTAAAAGTCCCTGCTTTTCACAACTAAATCTTCAGAAAAATTTTTCCACCAACTGATGCCCAGACACAAGCACCACATGCATTTTTCCTGGATGTAGTTCCTTGTCAAAAGCTTATTCCAGTAGCTTGTTCTCAGGACAGCAAAGGTATAAATCATTTCCCCAACGTCCCTATCTGAAAGAAAAGGCTGTAACATTCTTTCCAGGCAGCTAAATATTTATTGCTCTACCTGAGCAGACAAGTATGTAGCGTGACCTCTAAAGAGTGAGATCAAGCGACGGAAGGTAAACACATTCCCTCAGCCAAGGATTTAGATGCAGTTGTCCTATTTCCCAGGTTTTTTTATACCAGCCAACAAATGCTTACTCAGGTTTCTCTGGAGCAAGTCTGTGTCAACTGGTCCTAACTAAGCCTCATGCTAAGCTGTACAAACCAGATGAAACAAGATGAAATGGAAAAAAATAATTGTTCCTCTCTAAAGTTATTGCACCTCCTGATGTGTCACATATTTACATAAGGAAAAGGGCTACCAGAAAAGGTACCACAGGATGCTGTCTGTCTCAGAACAGACCCAGCTACCACATAGTTTAATCAACTTTTCCACAACAAAAGACCATATCATCTTCCAGGGATAGAAATTGGTCATGAAACCCTTAGAATTTAGCTTATTTAAAGCATTGGAGATACATATATAAATATTGGAGGTATGTACTCATATTGTATCATATCAATAGGGACCTTGGATTTTCATACATCGAAGGAAAGATAAACGATAAATGAAATCACTGTGTAGTACATTTAATTCTGAAATTTACATTAAATCTGAAACCTGGGTATGTAATGTAAAAACATTGTTCTGCAGTGGACCTCACTAGAGATAAGTTAATGAAGCTTTATACACAGGTGATAATTAGTTTGAATCAAATAGAACTTTAAAACATCTTGAGAAAATATTTGTAGCGTTTTACTTGTTTTTTTTGTTTAAACAAGGGAAAACAATTCAAAAGCGGCAAGGACAGTAGACAGAGCATAACCATGATCTATGTATGTAAACTTAGAACTATATCTTCCCCATGCACATATTTATATTTTTGTACTATTTATACTTATCTAAGAAAATACAAATGTTATCTACTTTTCTGTAACATCTCATCTCTCAGTTGTATTTCTCTGACTAACTTAACAGCGTCATCTACTTTTGTCACCTTAAAATTTTGTCACCTTAAAATCCAGCTCATTCTCCAGATTGTTTAGGATCTGTGGAACACCTGACTCAAGCAGAGATTCCTGTGGACCTTCTCTAGCAGTTTTCTTCCACTGAGAATACACAGATAGTGTCGTCAACTCTGCACAGATACTATTGATAAATGGTAAGATTCACATCACTTAAATTTTATGTTTAAATTTTGCACCAAAACCAAGGATGTTGTATAGAGTTTTCAGTAGTCTCTTAACAGGCACGTCCACAAGGGAGTCATCCCTGCCTAAGACAGATATCTTATATATACATGCTAATGTATAGGTAGAACCTCCCTCTTCATTGGCTATAGGAGTAATCTAGTTGGCTGTGTTCCACATAGCCAAATTTTACATGGAGCAAGGTAGGATCCCTGCACAACTAAAGGTAAATCTTAGTATTTATAACCATCCCTTTTTTGTTGTCTGAGACCTTATTAAATATTTAAGAGAAAAATATTGTAAGGACAAATCTGTATTAAAAGCCCACCTGGTGTTCAAAGTCCTCATTTATTTTTCAAACTAAAGAAAAACTGTGAAGTTTGATCTATACAAAGTAGAAAAAATTTACAAACCTGCCTCAAAAGTGGAGACAATTACTGGGGAGCTAGCCTTGCCTTCCAGGAGTGCAGCATTAACATCCCCCGTAAAGGCGATGATCACTACAGAATACCTAGTAAATGCTTTTAAATCAGAAATTTCTAAGACTTTATCCTCCTCATTTGTCTTTAAAAACTGAGCTTTATAGTTGTCATTATCCACCTGTAAAAAAATAGCAAAAAAAAAAAGGTGTTACAAGGCTTGAAATGGGTAAAAACAGGAAATTATTATTTGAACAATTTATTTAACTTATTCTTCCACTTTCCTAACTGGTTACATAGAGAGGTTCACAAGTGTCTAGATACCAAGAGTATAAAGCTGTGCTGGGGAATACACTCCTATCTAACCTGTGTGTTGCCTTTTTGTCACTTCATGTAGGCTGTGGCTAAGGAAATGGGCTGGTTGGTTGGTGCTGTCTCACACCAAACAAACATGAACATGAATTTGGAGACACTGGGCCAGGGCAATTACAGTGACCTGAAATAGGAATCAAAGTAGGCAAAGATCCAGAAGATGAGCAGCTGTGTAGCAGAGGATTGTTTGGAATACAATTAGAAAGTTGGGCAGCAATATATAATGTTGATATAACAGCAGAAAGTGCAATTCTTCTTGGGATATATTAATAGAAGGTCTTTTTTTGAGAGAGAGTTGGGAAGGACTAATTCTCCCACTGGAAAAGCTGGAAAGCTTTAAGGTTCAATCTACAAAAGGGAGGATTACAGGAGACCTAGCAATAACTTTAAAATATAAAAAAGGATGTTAATAAATTGAAGATAATCTACTGTTTACAGTATTCACACAAATAAAAACAGAAATTTTACTTGTACAAAAAAAAACTAGAATTAAAAATTACATACTCTGCAATGATATACCTAAAAATATAACTAAAACTATGACTGTTAATTTAGTTACAAACGAAAATAATCTGAGAGTTGATGACCAATTTTCATCACTGGATATTATATGAAAAAGATAACGCATAATTTTGAGGAATATTTTATGTACACTTGTTTCTGTGTTAGAGCAGGCTACAGGTTGGATTACACTGTGGATACCTATCATCCTTGCATCCCAAATAATCTGTAGTTCTGTAGAAAAATCTCCAGTGTTGGACTTTATATCCAATTAATCACTTCTAATAGTAGCTTCAAAAATAAGAAAAAAATGGGTGTTTTTCTAGTGTTTCATCAAGTATCATTTACAAAATTGTATTTATGTATATTCCCACTGCTTCAGTTAATAATGTTTTTATTATTGTTTCTGCAGTGTGTAATTTGAAAAGAGATTTAGGTAGCTGTACAGTAGTTTTCCCACTGAACAAAACCTGTATTAAATGCAGCTGATAAAACATCAGAATAGCTCAAGCATACCATTTATTTGACAGATAGGCATATATCCCCACTGAGAATTAACCTGAACTAAACTTTCTGATGAATTAAACAGACATTCATTTCCTGGGAAGGCCATGAAGAGCTGAAACATTTTCTTCTATCTGACTATCAAAAATCTGGCATATAAATATTTATTTGACAGTCAAAGTGCAATCACAGCACTTTGTACATTTACATAACTAAATGTATTTCTATTCTTCATGATGTTTAATGGTTAAGTTCCAATTTCCTTACCTACTTCCAGGAATATTTTATTCAGAACTAATTCTAATTATAGTAGACAGTAAGACAAACTAAAACATGACTTTGAGGAAAAATAATGGAGTAGTTTTTAGTTTTCCTGATCCTTAAAACTGCAAGGCACATCCTAACAATTTAATCAGAACCTTAATACATTTGGTTATGAATACCAATTATTAACTTTTAGTGTACAACAGAAGAGAAACCTGAATTATTCTGTTCTATGATGCTATTTTTATAAATATTTAAAGGTACTCAGTTGAGAATAAAAATTAGTAAAGTTATACATACTGGAAGTTTGTGGAATTTGGAGTCTTCATAAAAATTTCCCACTGGAACAATAAAATATATACTAAAAATTTCACTGAAAAAGATTGTGACAGCTTTATTGGTCTTTAAGAAGGAATAGATTTGTCTACTAAAGTTTTACAGAACTGGCACCTGCAGTTACTGATCATTAGACAGACAACATCTAATTACAAGGAATCCAAAAACACAAAGCCCGTTATCTGAAATACACTTGAGAAAAAAACTCAAAAAAATCTCTTTGTAAAACCAAAACCAGTCTTCCAAACTGAAGATGTAAAACAGTTTTGTAAGTTCCTTTCAAATGCTGACAAGTTCACCTGGAGCATTCCATAGATCCTCTTCCTTCAGGAGTTTTACTATAATTTACATTGATAAGGTATTTATAACATTTTCAGAGTGTAGACTGAGATTATATAATTTATAATTTTGGAATTACCAGACAGAGAGGAAATTACTTCAAAACAATTTGATAAAATATTAAACACACACAAAAAAAATCAAGCTTTGAAAACTGAATTTGTAAGTTTTAAAAAAACCATGAAATGTTTTTCTGCCGATGCACTATAATGCTGTTTAGGCAAAAATGACAGGAATTTTTCCACAAGCAAGAAGTCTTCTCTAATTTTATTAGAGGGGAAAGAAAACTTGCTATGTAGTTTTTAGTGACCTACCCATTGGGCCAGGGGATCATCCCTACAAGCCCTCCCCTTGTCATGCATCCTTCATCCTGCCATTCTACTGCTGCATGTTCAGAACTGAGCAGATTTCACTCTACAGGTTGTACAATGAACTTAGAGGAAGAGAAAATTGCAGGACTACACATTACTCTGTCTTGTAACTTTTCTGAGTAGCTTAAAAATATTTGGTGGTTTTTACTGATCTCCTTAGAAATTTTGATTGCAGAAATATCTCAGCATTGTATATATTAGCAGATCTGTAATTCTTATGACAGATTCAGAAAAATTAAATATACACACTTAGTTTTACTCTCTTCTCAGAAAACTTAAAGAACTTTAGGTTTAAAGGTCTTAAATAGTTTGAAGAATCTTTAAATTTTTTTCCTACTCTTAAACAGACTGACTCAGAATTTTTGAAACGGCAAACAGCAACTTTTCCTGAGTAAAGTCTGGTAAACTACATCTTATTGTCTCTCATAGCCCTGTCTGTATAATTTCTGGCAGAACAGGGAGCCTATATCCTATTTCTCATGTGCTCGAACTTAGAAAGTTGCCTATCTTGCCACAGGGCAGGAAATGAGATTTATTAATGGTGGTTTTAGGAAGTTTTAGAAGTGTAGTAGAGGATGAAAAGAGAAAAGCCACTAGAGTTTTTCTCTTATGTCAGCTTTTTTTGGGTATAAAGATCAAGGGGAAAGAAGTGTTATTACTGTGCTACCAAAACACAGCTAATCTGATGGACAGAGCACCAAGTGCAAAGTGGGAAATCTAGTTCGGCTTTAAAGCTTGCCCTCTGGTGCTATGTAACTTTGTACAAGTCATTTCCTTTTGTTAGGCTCTCCACTTTGGTTTGTAAAACCACTACGATGAACCTTTCCTTCCTCTGAAGAAGAAAAAGCCATTATGGTTAAAAAGAGGTATACACTTCCTCAAAGCTCAGCCACTGTTTTCAAGTGTGCATTTATGGATACACCTCTTTTTCTTCAAGATCTCTTATTAGCACACGTTTTTTAATATGAAGCAATTAATTTATCTCCCATTAATAAATGTACAATCAATTCTTATGTGGAATTTATGTGGAAATAGACACAGTTATATGGTTTTCAATGCAGTTATATCTGCCCTGCAATTTCTGTAAGAACATCAGGTGTGATATTGATATCCCCAAACATCTGTATGACCACTGAGAGTAAAACAGAGTTGCCTTACTGAGGTAACATCTATGAGGTAGCTCGTTGGTCCTGTAATGATGGCAGGTTCACTCCAGCTGATATTAATACTGTGAGGAGATGTAGCTAAAACAGTCACATTTTCTGGAGGACCATCTGGAGCTGTAGAAAAAACTGTGTATGTGAATCATGGCCAAAGAAGTGCACAAAAACCAACCCATTAATTTTAATGGCCAGTAGAGATTTGAAAATAAAACTTTTTCACACAATTAAGGTCACACATTGCTTAAATAACGATAACTTTTTCTCTTTTTTTCATATGTAAGCACACCATGTGATTTAGAAATACACGTTCATTGCAACCACTACAATTTTTCTAGAGTATGGACTGTCTATGACTTCGTATTAAATCGAGATTCTGGGGTTACTCAATTACAAGTTCTTTATAAGAATTTCACATGACATAAGCAAATTATATATATAAATATTTATACAAATATACAAGCATATAATAGGGTTTTTTTACGTCAAATGAATCATTCGAAGAACAAGAAATTGTGAAAAGACACCATATTCTGCATGCTAGAAAAAATTTCCAGTAGTATTGGAAAGTACAAGTAGAAATAATTTTCTACATTTCCTTTCAATTTGTTCTTAGCATGTTGAGAAACCATGGAAAACCCCCACAAAAGAAGTGGTAAGGATTGAAAGAGGGCAAGAATGTTCACATTAAGAAATGGGATTTCCCTAAAATTTCCATTTGTCGAGGTGATAAATGAATTAACCTAGTTATATCTTATTCATGAATAAGAAATTAATGAAATCATATTAATAACTCAACAATTCTCTTTAAATGGTATTATTTTTTCATAATAACCATTTAAATTTCAGGAAAATAAAATTTGGAATAGAATGACAACAGATTTGTAGATAATTGCAGAACTTGGCTCCAGGGTGCCTTGTTTTTGAATCTAGTACAAAAAAAAGACAACTGTTTTAAGTATCACTGAACAGCTTGTTATAAAACAACAACATATTTGTACATATTTCCAGAACTTGACTTCATGGTGCCTTCTTTTCAATCTACCACAAGTGTAGAGATATATATATCAGTTAACAGTATATTATAAAAAAATACTAAAGCAATCATACCTATGCTAATCAGAAGATGCAGTCTCTTCTTAAGATTAGCACATGAACATTTAGTTTGCCACCATTAATCATTAGGTAAGAGGGCTAAATGAGTAAAAAAAATCAGAGAGTATAAAAGTCTACTTAGTTCTTCAGGAAGTACACAGGGTAGGGACAAGAAAAGAACATGGAGAGAAGTATGTAGCTATTGCAGTTACGTGTGAAAGATTAATGAGGAAAATAATAAAATTTTTCACTGTGGAGGTGAAAATTTGGCACCATCGCTGCAGAATAAAACAGAAATATTTGGGATTAGGTAAGGTGCTATGATGAGTTTAGGGTGTTGGATATAGGAATTAGATTCCTATGCTGGGATTAGCAGGACTATACAAGACTTTATAGGCAGGATCAAATTTAACCATTGGAAGCAGTCCCCAAAATATTGAATAGCATGGAACAACTGAATGAAGAGTGTAACTGAATTAACTGTGAGTGCACATGAGGGGTGGTAAAAGAGGAGAGTGCTCAGAAAAGGCTGGGCAGCTACACAAATTTAAATGGGCAGCTACATAAGATAAAATAAAATACAATTGCAAGCAAGTTCCCTGAGAATCAGAATAAGCACATATTTTATTTTTCAGGTAATGCATGTCAGGTTTGTTGCCAATCAGTGTCTTACAGTGTAAACAATGCTTCCAGTAACTATGGCAGTGATATTTATTAGCTTTATCACAAAAGGAAATTTCTGAAAAACAGTATAAAAGTATAAATATATATATATCTATAGCTTCTTGAGCCTTAGTTTTTAAACCAACCAATTTTCCAAAGACAATTTTCCACCACTTTTTTATAGAACTAACAGAACATTAATGTTTTTTCGGAAGCCACTCTGCAGTTATGCATTAGACAATGATGGTGTGAAATCATTTTAAAGCATAATCTAATCTACAAATTATCCAATCTGCAGTTACTTATATGGTTAATTTCCATATGCAGTTTATAGTTGATGGATTTGTAGATATTTGAAAGAAAATTCTGACTGAGCATGCTATATCTAAGACACTTATCTAAAGTACATCTAAGCATTAATACCCAGCTTATTTTCATAATGAAAAGTAAAATATCAGACATTAACCAAATCATACTGAAATGTAGGAATATTTGCTGAAACAACATGTATAATTAGTGAGAAAATTACAAAATAAAAGATATCTGATGTGTCTCATGTCTTACAAAAACATCTTTTTAAGAACTGTGTTTGATTCAGTGGATAACTGCTGCATTCTGATTTAGGTTTGTTTGTGAAATGAATCTGGTCAAAATGAAGCCACGATATCACTACCCCCTTTCTCTTATAAATCACAGCAATTTACTCTAGAGAAATGACCTAGTCTTATTCTCTCATTCCCCCATAATCCAATCACTTCCTCTCATAAGCACTTTTCTCCTGGTTTTCACAATAATGCATTTTCTGTAACTAATAACCATCATTTCCTGATTATCATGCTTCTATCCTTGCACAGGAATGTGGGTCTTATGGAGGTCAGGGTCATCTTTCCCATCCATCTGTGTCCTGATGCTAAGGCAGCAGTTAAGTGTGTTAGCTTGAAGATAAGTCTGGATAGCCCATCATTTAGCATAATCCTCAAAAATAAGACCAAATACTCCAGTCTTCTAACAGAAATTTATGCTTGCCAGTTTGGTTAGGATCAGCTCTTTTTTTCCTTTTCCCAACAAAAATTAAGTGTGTGCTTCAGTTATTTAATTTTTAATCATCTAGGTTATTTTTATATAATTTTAAACAGTCACATTTTATATGAGTCCACAATTATTTCCCAATGTTTAGTTTTGAGGAAATGTAACAAACAAAGAAAAACAAGTTCTCCCATGCAAAGCTTTCCAGAAGAAAGAACACATAACAAGACATGAAATCTCATTACTTTTCATCACACAGAAATATTTCTTTAATCTTCTAGTACCAAGCAAGTGGATATCAGCAGGGATTGGGAAAGAAGGTGCTGAAAAGAGAAGCATAACCCTCTGCCCCATGCTTCTATGTCCTAGCCTTCATAGGACACCCAAACATCTGGGATTTTCCTTTGTACCTCAGTATATCCTGGCATTAGGGGACTTGGCAGTTTACCAAAAAGCATTGCATTGTGTAACTGTATGAGATCCAAAATGAGGTCACTGATCTCACTGTCATTCATTTTCCACCTAACACTGACCCTCCACGATTATTTTTCTCTCAGAAAACCTAAGTTCAGCCAAACTTAAAGAGAATTTATAAATGTAATAGTGAAACTCAGGGTAAGTGCAGGTGTGAGGGAACAAAGTTTCCAGAGCTATGGAAAACATTCTCGCCCTTTCCCTCACTGTGACACAACACTGTGAACTGCTCTGCTGGTAACTATATAAATCTAAGTTATGATGAAAATATTTAATCTTGTAGAATAGATTTGGCTCTTGGGTAATCAATCAGCTAAGTGATAATGGTGCCATCATGCTACTTTATGAGACAGTAACACAATTCCTATGAGGATAATCTGCAAGACAGAAGGCTGAATAGTTTATCTGTGTGATGTGAGAACTGGGCTGTACTAACAATCCATAATAATTTCAACAGAGTAACTCTATAACCACACTCAGTACAGAACACTGCCATTATTTTCTGTTTGAAACTTGCAAATGAGTTAAAGAATCTTGAAAATAATTCCTATAGCCTTACATTTGTCTTTATAATGAAAAACTAAAATAAACAGCTAATGTCCTCAACTTATTCACTGGATAGTCAGAATGATTAGGTATTTCTGCTTTAGCATAACAGACAAATCCTCAGAACTTGTAAAATATATTTATAATTTCTTTTATGTAATTTTTTTTGCTCTTGAAGTTTCTTCTGTTTATATTCTGGGAAAATTAGTCTAACAGTTTCCACCTTAAATGCTATAACCTCCTGAACATAATACTTTAATATTATCTTTAGGCTTTAGAGAAAGACAAATTTCTGAGAACCCAATGAATTAGGAAGAAAAAATCCTTTAACTATTATTTCAAAATGAAGGTAACTTTAACTTTGGTAGAAGTGATGTCTTAAGGAGGCACTTCTTGAAAATCAAGTGAAACAGTGCCTAACTTCTGCCCTCAAATGTGCAAACACAACTCCCATTGATTTTATAGGCTAAGTACTCAGGGTATTTTACATAGCAGCTAAGCACTCTTAAGCCCTAGCAGACCATGTACATTGGCTGTGTATCAGCAGGCTAATCCAGAGGATGCTTGGCCCTGTCCACAAGGGAAAGGAGAGAGAGATCAACACCTGTTTCCTGCATACACTTTGCAAGGCTGCTCAGAGCACTGAATCTCTTTGGTGCATTCTGAATTTCTCTTTCCTGCTACAGGCTGTCGCCTTTGCAAAAGAAAGAGTGGAACTGAGGAATTGTTTAACAGCAATTCTAAAAACTAGTCTTTGAATAGCACGAGGTACCTAGAAACCTTCCCTTGCTAAAGATCAGCCACTGCTCAAGGATGCTCCAGCACTGCTGAAGCATGAAGGAGCTGCCAGCTGGCTACCCAGCTGTGTCATGTCACCTTCCTCTTTTTTCTCCTCCTCAGCTGATTGCCACTAGCCCAAGAAAAAGACCAGTGCCCAGCCATGACATTTGGAACATTGCCCATGCTTCCTTGACTCCACAGCGGTGTGGTTTATAGGCAGCTTGTCTCCTGATGTGTCACCAGTTTAGCTGACAGGAAATTTTGTTGCTGCCTACTTCCATCACCACAGATACAGGTCAGCAGCCTCAGACACTTGGGCTGGAAGAACTGGTGGAACTTCTTTAACTCCTACCCCACCACTTTTAAACTATCTAATGGAACACAGAGACGACCTAATGCTGAGAATGTAACTGAACTCACATGGAAAGGGCTTGTGCAGTCTATTGAGATGTTTATACTTTTAGCTACCATCTTCTCAGTGAAAACTGAGAAGTAAATTAGTTCTCTCTTAAACTAAATCAACACTGTCCAAAGAGAAAAAAGCATCTTAACTTTATGCAATTATATGTGTTTTCATTATCTGCGTCTCTACCCAGTTTAATTACAATACTTTTTTAAACTTAGTAACAATTTTTTTAAAAGAAGTATTTGCAAATGTCAGCAGCTGAGTTCTACCAGTTTAATAGTAAGAAATCTCCCCAGAGCTGCTGGCTCAAGAGTTGCACAACTTCTGCTATCTATTTTCTGCTCCATCTGGGTTTGTTGGGTTTTTTCTTCTGCTTCATTTAAAATGTTGCATTGATTTACAGGCAGAGATTTCCTATAAGAGTCACTAGACAAAGAAAGTAAGTGCACATGAGAATGACTCTGCAGCTGATTCCAGCACTTCTCAATCCAAAGGACTGCTTCTGTGCTTTATAAAAAAACCCAGCCTATTGTGATATTTGTCCAAAGCCTTCTGTGTTCACATCACATGATTATAAAAACATAGTGGGACAAGGTAAGTATCTGGATACTGAGTAGCCCTTGGTACACAGCTGTTTAAGTACTTGGTGTCTCTATTATTATTACTTTGTAAGGGGAAATGACTAAAAGAGCCGTGATTAAGTCAGGCAGCTCGTGGTGATTCTCAGTTGTTCTACAGAGGCTAGAGGCCAGATCTCAGATATTCTCTATCCTAGGATGACTGCAGACTGGTAGGGAAGGTCATATATCCCCAACAACTGCCTAAGTAATTTATGTTTCATGTTCTCTTCTCTCAAATATTTACTGGTGACTTATTTATGACAACTACCTCTTCTTTTACTTGGAAACTTAAATCCTCAGCTGAGGCATGAGAGTTCTAAAACGTGTCATGGCAATCCTGTACATGTTACGTGGCTACTCTGATTAGTAAACTCTGTAGTGAATATGGTATTGGAAAGAAGTCTTAACTCCTCTGGAACTATTGCTTAAGTTCTATTGCCAAGACCATACAACAGAATTTCAGGAAAGTTTTACAATAGTAATGAACAGACTTTTAGTCAAAGAATTAAAAAACACCTTTTTTTCATTGACATGCCCCGCAGGTGAAATTGTATTGAAAAATGGCATATCAAGCCAAACTAGCAAAAATTCAGACTTACGAGGTCTACACGTGTGGTACAGCTGAGGACTGAAATTGTTGTTGGGTAAGCAGTAAATAGAGTATACAAAAAGCATTGAAATATCAAGCAGTGTTAGAGATGTATACCTACCACACAATTTATATAATATAAAATATATATATATCTCATAGGTCAAGAGTTACAATAAATCCTTATTGACTTCACCAGTATTGTAGGTCTATGAAAAAATAACCTCTACCAAGTATTCTTGCTTATTTAGATGAACATCAAATTATTACAGCATTATGAGACACGGCAGACATCCTTACTTACAGCCAGGAAGGGTTTGTGTTGAAATCCAAGGGGAAGGACTGCCATAACCAACATTTGTACTGGCAGCAACGGCAAATCTGTACCATCTGTACTTCTTCAGTCCATACACTGTGTCTTCTATCCAGTCATCCATGACATTTTCATATAAATACTGCTGCATCTCATATTCAATACATTCCACAGCTTCCCAGTCACTGCAGTGGATGGATTGTAGCTGTGTGGTAATCTTGTAGTTTTGAAAGTAGCCAAGGATAGATTTTGGTGATCTCCAATGCAAGGTCACACTTGTAGACTGCACATTGGAAAAAACAATATCCCTGGGAGCACTAGGAACTAGAGATTGAAACACTTGTAAATACCTTAAATTGAATGAAAAGTGATTGAAATTATAATACTTCTATCCAGTGTTGAAAAAATATTTTAATAAGCATATCTAAAGAATAAGATTCAACTTATTATGGTTAATAAGCAGTAGTTCCAATGGCATAAATCACATTGTTCACATTTAGGTGGCATACATTTACTATAGTTTTTGAAATCAAGGAAAATACTTTCAGGTGTGGCATACAGGACCAGCTTTGAGAGGTGGGACTTTCTATTGCTGCTTTTGGGGCTACGTCTCAACTAACAGAGAGAATATTACACAAAGTTATTTTTGGCCTACCCATAGCAGCTTTTACTGTGGCTTCTAACTGGGGTTCTTCACCTCTCATTTAGAAACACTCATGTGTCTCCCTCTGCCTTGCTAATATGTGAAACCCTCACACAACACGTCGAGGTAAGTTTCATAAGTGTCCTGTTTCACCTTCTGAATGACAAGTATCCATACATGCAATGTGTTTGTCTAGTGTTGTAGAAATTCTTTACAAGAACACTAAGAGAAAGATCTGAATAACAGATTAAAAATAAACTTCCCATTAACTTTACTTCCATTTACTTATATGCAGGTTATATTCATGTCCACGAGACAGAAGCAGCACATATATGTACATACATTTACCCTGTCTCTATTGAGTCAGCAGTGTACTCCCAGCTTTCACAGACTAGATGCAACATATGGTTTTGTGCTATATCACATAGTCATAGAGAAAGCTAATATTATCTCTAAGACTCTGTAAGATAATACTAATACTCTCAGTGGCAAAAACTGTGCAGAAAAATCAGCTCAGAAATCACTCTGTGCACATAGCTTTAAAGAGTGCTTTAGAGTCTTTAGGGGAAGAGGTATCACTGGTAAAAGAAAAACACATGATACATCCTCAAACTGAAACTGAAGAACTCCCAAGGCTTACATAAAGAAGAAAAGGATCCCAGACCAACATTACTGGGGAAGAAAGAGAAAACACTCCTTTTACTTTTCTTTCAACCTTATGGGAATATCTGATATTTGCTTTTGTCTGCAACAATTTGTTCAGCAAAATCATCACAATATAATAAGCTGGAACTTCTCCACTAAATATGGTTATTTAACAAGAAATGTAAATTCTGAATCAGACAAAGCTGTGCTGATGAAAAGGTCGAGAAGTTAAAATCTCTTCAAATGAACCCAGAGCAGGCGGAGTCTGCAGAAGAGGGAGTAGGCAGAGAACCACAGGCCTTCCCCTGTTGTTCCCCTCAACTCTCACACCCAAGTACACAACACCACAGCAGGCAACAGCCCCACAGGCTCCCATCCTGCTGCACACCAGAACAAACCATATAAAAAAAACTTTGCCAAAGACAACTTCCATCATTATACTCCATGCTATCAAAATTAAAGTTGTCTTTCTCTGTTGTTATTAGCATGAAGTACAGAAAGTAGTAAAAATCCTCAAAACATGCCATTTTCCAAGTACCATTCTTCCTTGCTCAGATTTGGAGATGTAATACTCAGTTCTTTCACTTTCAAAAAAATTAAGCACTGCAATATTTTAATAAAAACTCTATAAACTGTATTAGCTATTTGTAAATTACAAGAAATGGCCTTGTTTGACTATTAATTTATGAAAAATAAAGGCAGAGAAATGCCATATGGTTAGAAGAAAAATGTATTTTTCCTCTATTAATCCTCTACTCTGTTCTAATATAAACTATTAATAACTGTTAAGATACTGCAAAAATATGAATTCTTACACCCTCAGATATGATAATGATAAAATGTAAGATAGAATAAAAATCCAGCTATGGGGCTATATTCCAATACAGAAACTGGGGTTTGCCATAAAGCAGATAGTAACTGGTTAGTTGCTGGGTGCCACTAGGAAGGTGGATATATACACCTTCACTTGCTCAAATGTGCAGCTGGTTAAGCCCTGGCTGGCACAACTGCAGTCTCTGCACCTAAAGCAAGGCAGGTTAAAGAGAATAGTCACAGATACAGAAAGAGCAGTGCCCATGGTCTAGACACCATGATGGCCTTTCCTTCTTGAGGAGAGTACTTTGTTCCCTTATTTTCAACAGGGATGATGACATCAAAAATAACTGAGACTTAGAAATTTTGCAATAAAGAAGGAAAAGACACTTGGCTTCCATTGAACTAGAAATTATAAAAGGCAAAATAATGGTGGCTCTGATTTGTGGTCTCTCCCACAGATGCAAAAAATTCTAATAAAGCCAGCCTCCTTGTGCTTTCCTTGTATTTAGAAAAGAGACAAACTCACTGAAAGTGGGGGAAAGAATGGAGGGTGGAGAAATGATGTTTCTCTTTCTATCTGTCCTTTTCCCCACTGGTTTCTGAGGGAGCCCATACATGTAACTTTCAGCAACCCAATAACACTACAGGAAAACAACCATTTTTAAAGATAAACTTGCAGGTATCCTGGTAGCAGACAGACAAGTGTTTCTTCTTTCACACAAAAGCTTTGATAGCTATTTTATGTTGCCATTTTTCCCATTTATGAAGACCCCTATAAAAAAAAATATTATGAACCAACAAAATCAAGAGTCAGTCAGCAGAATTTACAGTAAACTTTTCTGTCAGTGCCTAGACAGACCTTTAAAATGGATTCAGAGCCTTAAATGTTAGTTTAAAATCAAGCTAATTTTGTCTCCTTCCTTACATAGACAAATCAAACATAAATGTTTGCACTCATTAGAACAAATGAAAAGATGTGATCTGAATCTGGAGCAGATCAAAGAGGTTTGATCCTGGGGCCACAGTGAAGAGCAGTGACACCCAGTGGCACAGTATATCTTGAACTTGGTAATTGTGTTCAGAGACAATTTCAAGACAGCTATGCTATTGGGTTACAGATACAAAGAGGATTACAATTACTCTAGCATGGAGAATCAGATTTCCATTCCTCAAGAATGACTAAAATTCCCCCAACTTTTTCTGTCCACAGATGGTACTGATTTGAACAAACCATTCCATGCTTCCTAGAGTAATCATGCAGCTTGTCTAAATTTTCTAAACATGACTTAACTATGATGAAGTGATCACTGTTCACACTAAAAATCGTGGAAGCCAGAAATTGCATCTTTGTCAATTATTATTTCAGGTTATATTGGAACTGTATAAAGACTTATTAGCTATTCTTATACAGTGACACTTTGATATGTACCTAATGGGACCTTTATTATTAATCCAAATTTCCAAAAAGGTGTACTGAGAGAAAAGGCATGAAAAACGGTTGTGATTGTGGTGTTGTAAGACACTAATTGCTGAGGATGGTGCTCTGATTAGCTAGTGTCAATTCTCATCCTAATCCCAAATTTAAATTTCCCAAGAATCATACATAGGATCTCTTAAGTCTCATCACATATCTCACAGTCTTTCCCTATTGTATTATGCTGCATTTGCTATAATTCAACTATGTCTGGGAGTAGGGAGTTTTTCTAAGTCTGAAACATTTGGTGCAATGTACTCCACCTAATTTTCCATTTAATAGCTTCTAATTCAGCTTCTGAAAGCCAGCCAGGGAGCTGGCAGAGAGGCTAGCCATGAAATGCTGCGAATTCAGTTTCTGGACTGGAAGAGGAATGAAGTATTTTCAGGTTCATCTACCATTGTTCATACGATGCCTAAATTTCAGTGAAAAGTCATTGAAATCAGATCCACATAGGATATTAAGCTCCTAAAATCTATTTACATGCCTGAACTCTCACTGAAGTTGACTGAAAGTTAAACACCTAAACAGGAGTTACTTTGGCAGATCTTGGCCCTATGCTTGTCTGGCTGCAATGCTAATCAGCCCTTCCAAAGCTGGTGGACTGCTCTGAGATCAAGTTTTTATTTGAGAACATAAATGAAAGGAAATTCTCAGTAGAAAAAGCAATAGCACAGTGCAAAGACTTAAGTTGAAATTGGCCAGGGGAACTGGTTTAAACTAACAAAAACACTTGGTAGAAAAAACCTTATTCACAATACAAAGATAACCTGAGGGCAGCAAAGGACACACAGAGAAATCTACTGAGAAAAGAGAGGTTACGGCTTTCTGTGAAGACTTTTGTGGAAAGCAACAACTACAGCTGCACAGGCCAGGAACAGAAGAGGGAAATATGATATGGCATAGTTCCTAACAAAGTTAATAAAAAAAAGTCTGCCTACAGAACAGCTGCTTGTAGCTGGAGTTTGGATTAAAAGAACTGCGGCAGCCTAGAAGTCTGTTGGGTGGTATTAAGAGCATCAATGGGAGGAAAGGGAAGAACAAAGTAGAACCGACAGCAGTGGGCACACACCAAAAAAAAGTCTTCAGAAAATAGGAGTAACTGAAAAGAAAAGAAATACTCTGTGTTGATTATCTCTATTAAATTTTGAAAGCTTAGTTACACAAATGAGTTCCATGGGTTAAGCTGATAACCCTGATCATACTAAGTATTCATCAAGTATAAACTGCTAACTTCAAGGGGAACCCATCATGATACAAAGCCCTGCTTGGTATGAATGTACATCATGAATAGGACACAAATTATTTTGCTAACATAAAAATGTAAAAAACTGTAGACTATTTTTCCCATGACTTGGGACTGACATTATCAGACATGCTTTAAAGGAAACTGCACAGTTGAGAACACGTCTTAAAAGAGCCTCTCTGGACTATTTTTCTCAGTCCTTACCACCTCAGAAAACTCAGTCTCCAACTGTGGAATCTAAGCACTGAAAAATCAAATCCTGCAAATCTAGAGAGAAATGTACTCCTTTAAGCTGGATAGAGAAGTAGTGAAAAGCTGTCTGTACTCAAGTCTTAAATGTTCGGTTTCCCATTAAACCAAAACACTCTCTACTTTTCAGTAAACGTTGTATTTGACCTGCAGAGGCTATCCATGTCAGCTTTGTATATATATGTCAACACCATTTCTTGTATATCAATGCAGAGTTGACCTAGTCCCTAAAAAAAAATAATTCCTTTATCCTATACTATATGAAATATCTATTTTTATCAACCTTCTTATAAAAAATAACATCAGTATAATTTCATTGGCAGCAACCAAGTGATCACTGCATTTTTCTAGTGAAGATTTGCCATCAACCTCAATGCCATTAACTTAAATTTGGACCAAACAACTAATCATAAGTTATAAAGAAATCCATATTACATAAAGAAAATTACATCTGGGAAAAAAATTAGTCATCTTGGAAAGAATTGTTTCAAAGATTCTTATTCCTAATTCACCATGCAATTTTTGGATAATTTTACTTTAATATGATTTGGAAATGTGAACTTGCAGCACAGATTGAACATGTGGAACACAGAGCTCTTATCTTTATTAGTGACAGGGGACACTGAAGCTCTGCCATTTCCTATACAGTGGCTCTGCAGCAGGCTGATTCCTCAGGATAACCAGGCCAAGACATCTGCTCTGCACATCTTACTTGCAGCCCTAAGAACTACTTGAGGGTATGGGTTCAAATATTCTTCCAGTACATCATGGTCACCGTTAAGTTTTCTTCACTGCTTAATGAGGAAAATCATGTAACTCCAACTCAGAGCTGTCATGAACTGCCAGATCCTGAGAAAAGGATTTATGGTGAAGGAAACAGCATTTCCTTGCATGTGAAGAGGGCTTTAAACTCTTGCTATGTTTTGTGCTTCTCAAAGGTCTTGATTAAAAGAAGCCCACATTTTCCAATGGGAACCTCCATACTGGAGATAGAAATCCAGAACCTTTAGAGTGTTCCTTTGTGCACATGTAACAACAGATGACATTAATTTGCCACCTCCACACCAAAAGACCTGAGAAACTTTCCCATCACCAATTCCTTTAGGCACAACTCTTCTTTATTCACAAGGCATACTTCTGTCTATAGCTACAAGTTAGAAATGGCCTGGAAAATGAAGCCCATATAAAATTAAAAAATGCTTCTTGGGCAAATTTCTGGCCATATTTCTTTTAAATGTAAGGTATGAATGAATCTCTGTTTAGCAGAAAACAAATGGTAAGGACTATCACCAGAGTACAATGGGGTCTCAACCTCTTCTAAGACTGTGTTCAGGTATACCAGGTATGATTAGCAGTAAAGGGGAGAAGTGGAGGAATTACTCTGTGTGTCTTAAAACTGTAATCAATATGATTAATATCCTCAGAAAACAATGAAAAGTCCATAAAGAATAATCTAAATTTTAAAAATTTAAAGCAGAAGTTGTTTTCTTTTTATTATTTATGCTTTGAATACCCTCAAGGGGCTTTTTAATTGTTCTATTTTTATGGTAAACTGAGTGACTCTTACACTTGTCCCAGATTTTTGAGCTAACTGAATATTCACAGCTTTAGTGTGCCTTTTGGAGAAGTTTCCTACTATTTTATGGATCTCTCTTGCTTCTAAAAATTCACTCAGCCTTAATGAAATTTCATTTTAGTATGTGCATTATCTTGAAAATAATCCAAGGATATCTATTCAGTCATAAAAACCTAACTCATTTATGCATGTGTATGTATACTATATTATCTTTGATATGCTTTATAATGTATTTAATCACAAACTAATACTACCATTACAAAGCTGACAGCTTTTATAACATACTGCAGCTTGGCAGAGGTGGTTTACCATGACAATGGAGCTAGATTAGACACAAAACACTACTAATCTCCTCATAAATTTAAGCTTCATGATTCATGTTTAATTGTACCCAGATATGAACAAATTTACCTCAAGAAAGGCAAATAATCTTGCCAAGAATTTAAAGGTCAAATGCTATGCAGTGAGACACTGAGCCAAATTCGATTTCACTTTATGTCAGAAATAAATGCATTGTCAGTGACTCAGTGCTGGCTACATATTCTGTGACTAATCTTAGACCACCATAAATAAGAAGCTGACAACAGCTACAAAACTGTTTCCATTCCCATCCATGAATCTCCAATTCCTAGTATCCAGTCACTACAAAACAATTCATGCAAACACACAGCTAAGGAAATGTCCTAATAATAACTAGTTTGTTGTAAATATGACTAAGCAACCATGTAACAAGAAAGGGTCTGTGCAATGTGTGTGGCAAAAAGTACATGTGTTGTATAAACCTTTCACTTAGGAAAAGTGAATGTGATAAGACACATAAAACAAATGTCATTACAAAATAAAGACTGGTTTGGGTTTTTTTTCACTGCTAGCACAACTATTTATAGTGTGGACCATAAGACACTACCAGTATCTCCTGAAAACTCAGGCTTAATCCATAGCTTTCTCAGCCTTTCCTTGAGGAGTAATGAATAGCCAATCCCAAATTTCTCAGAAATCCCAACAATTAACTTTCTCAGGTGTCAGGCTTCTTTAGCCCTGCTAGAAGTCTTTCCCCCATCCTCCAAGACATGAAGCACCTGGGAAGCCTCCTGTTCTCCTCTGTTACCAGAGGATAACATCCCTCCTATAGGACTATCTCCAAGTCTGAGCTACATCCCCAGGTTCAGTCTTGCTCTGGCTCTGAGGATTGGCTGTTCAGCAGCCATGGGGTAAAGGAAAGCTTTGGGAGTTCTGAGTGTTTGAGAAATGTCCGGAAATGCAGGAGCACGGTCATCCATGTCGAGCACAGCAGTTAAGCTCACTACATTATTTCCAGCCAACACTGTAAAATGCTGTGTAAGAGTATACTCGTGTCTAATACTGAAACAATGCCTTTGCCTTTTCAAAACTGGATTTTGAGCCCTGCTGATGAACAGAAATTTCTGAGCAAACAAGAGGACAGAAGAACCAGGCATGAGTCTTAGATTGTCAAGGTTGTGGACAGAAGAGGACCAGCAGATATTGCAAACTGGCAGCATTTGTAGGAGAGCTGTTGATGAGGAAGCCAATTTAGACAGAAAATTTTAATCAGAAATGTGTATGAATGTGCCACATCATAATTCAAATAACAGATGTGGCCAGGCTTTATTGGGTAGACTGCATTGTGAGGAAGGGCAGCCATCAAAGTACAATCCTAGCTATTTTCACAAGGTTGGCCAAAATATGCCAGCAAGGGGCTTGTCCTCATTTGGAGCTCATCCAATTGATCTGGGACCAAAGCAACAGTAGTTCAGTTGACAACACAGACATGGTCTAGATTCATTCAGACATGCACATCCACAAGTCTAATTTTAAGAAGTGTGGAAATCAAAGCTCATGATGGGACACCAAGGCTTTGTGGACAGGAGGGATCCAGTGGAGGTGCATGCCACTCAGGAAGATAGCACAGGAAGTCTAAGGGTAAGGGTAAGTCTGCTCTCCTCCAAGTTCAGAGTCTCACTAAAGTGTGCATAGCAGAGCTGCTCCCCTCCACTTGTCATTCTCAACCAAAACCTTGCTGCTGACACAGAGTCCTTTGTTTATTATTTGACAGATCTGAGAAAACTCACACTGTCAGTTGAAGTATGTATGAGAATGGGTGCTGCAACTCATCTTTTAAGTTATTCAATAACTTAGTAATAAAGTATTACAAAAGCTCGGTTTGGTTTCTAAGCCTGGTGGGGTACAGTTGTGCTCCTCCATCCCACCCCTGTGTTTTCTAATTATCCAGCTGCTCTGAAATAGGCACCTCCTCAACTCCATTGCATAAATCGATGTCACTAAAGAGAATACAAATAAAAGGGCTAAACGCAGTAATTTCCCTTGTAATTTAGTAGAAAAGTGCAATATTTTCTGGATATTTCTTGCTTAATATAATTTTTTCATTTTTGTATTTAACTATCACCAGAGAAGAAAAAAACCCCCAAGAACAGGTCCCAAGAGTAAAAATCATCCCTGACTGGAGGACTGAAACAGGCCTTTGTCTTCTGGATTGAGATTTGAGCTCCTCTCCACTTTCAGTTTAGAAGAAAGGTACATAGCTATTCACACAGAACTAATACTGTACTTTGCACAGAATATCATCTCCATGTTTCACACGTCACCTGAAAGCACAGCCAAGATTAAGTGAAGTGTGGAGTGTGTGTAGGGAGAGAAAAAGGAAGACAGACTTTGGGTAACAATTTTTCACTTCAATGCCAGAAAACCTGTCTACGTTTTTACTTTGGATTCAGCTCACAATTTTCTTTCTTGTTTTAAAAAGTCCTATCCATGAAAAGTTATGACAAAATTTGCTTGTAGAGACTAAATTCTTCTCAATTTCCTGAATTCTGAACAGCTTTATTGTCAATGAATTCATACCACTGTCAGTTAGTAAAAGCAAAACAACAAAAATTTTGCTCCCCAAAATTTTTTCAGATATACAGTCTCAAATGTGCTAAATACACTAGGAACAAAGCAGATATTATAGACAAAAAATAATAGGTGATCATAAATTAATAAAATAACTATTCAAACACACAGAAAAAGGTGTTCTCTCTGTGCTTTTTTAAATGGCAATTTATTCTCATCACCAGGTGTGTTCTAAAACAGGAGAAAGGGGAAGGAAGCCCTGTTTCTCCTTATTCACTATTAGTAAGAAATTTAAATAACAGAATGATTTAACTGCCTGTATTGAAGCAATTTTTTCATGCCTGCTTGTTTCAAAGTATCATTTAAATCAAACAAAAAAATTAACTTGAATAACAATTTACCTTTTTCTGGAAGGGTACTGGCATTGCATATCTGTTCTTCACCATCACCAGCAGACGTTGCAGCTTTAATTTTAATTTGGTAAGTTATGTTGGAAAGCAGATTTCTAAAAGTATGCAGTGTATCATAAGATGAAAAGTTTGTAGCATTTCCTTCCACTGCTATGATGTAATGTGTAATTACACCGTTGGCTGAGGCAGGAGGGTCCCACTGCACTCGGATCGATTGCCAACTCGTTGCAGTACAATGGACGTTCTGTACAGCATCTGGCACTTAAAGGATACACAGGCACCAAAGATTAATGAGCATACACAACTAAAATTGTGATCTCTGAACAATATCACTAGAGTAGCAGACCCAATGTCCGTAGCAAGAGTCAAACACTGCAGTGTCAGACAAATTAATAACAGAAACACATTGAAAGAATCAAAACATGGCTTTGTCCTCATTAGATTGTTCATTTCCAACTACTGTGAATGTGACTGAGACAGTATCTGAGACAGAAGAGGCCATCTCTCCAGCTTTTTCCTAGTTGTGTCCTTCAGTTTTGTTTTCCCAACAAGATTTTTTGCTCATATTTTCCCCACATATTTTTTTAAACACAGTGTACTATAATATACACAATATACATACTCTGTACACCTAATCCATATACATAGGAACAGCATCAATAGTAGAAGTTCCTTATTTATCTGTTTTCTTTTTAATCTGTCAGCCTTGTTTCTTTCAGGCACTATATCACACGTCTTTGTACAGAAGTCACTGGGCAGGTTTCAGAGCTTTCATATCAATTCTTTTAACTTACTGTCCCCCATCTATTTGCTGATTCTAGCAGAAGAAATTTTTAAAAATGCTCGAAAAAAATTAATCAAAGTAGACAATATTATGATCATGTTGAAAATAGAGCAATTGTTTATGAACAGTTGTTTAAAGAGAACAGAATTATGGAATGTCAGTGATGAAATGAAACATCAGGTGGATGACCATGGTTCTTGGGGAGGACCACTTCAGCTGCAGGGGTCCAATAGCCAAACTGAATCATCTCAGCGATGGTCCAGATTTCTGACAGTGTTGGAACCCTTGGTTACAACAAACAGCGTAACTTTTCCCCAGAATCTCTGCTTTTCCAGTTCTGGAAAGAATCCTTCACTGGAAGCTTGATCTTGGCAAACCTGTAGTGATCATATGGGATCCTTTGATATTTTGCTGCTCCCTTTGCTAACAGTGTAAGGGAACCTGGAGCCCCCTAACCCAGGCCAGTCCCCTGGCACTGACAGCCCTCACAGAGCCTGGGTCTTGCTCTCACTTGGCAAAGGAGCTACAGTTTTGCACAACAGCCAATTTCACAAACCCACAGGATCTCTTTAGTGAATGTTAAGTATTTCACTTCTAGTAGCTAGCTTCCTTCCTAAAATAAATTCTATAAAAAAAGTTTAAAATTTCTATTTGTCTAATACAATTTCCAGTTCATTTGCCAATCTTTTATCCAGCTGCTTTTGATACTGCTAATGTTTCAGTTATTTTCACAGGGATCTGAATTATTGCTTTGATCTGCAAAGACTGCTACCTATCTAATTTTCCTCCCTTTATCTGTGTTGCTATTAAAAGATTTATAGTAGCCATATAAGCCTCTCATTTCAGATGAGGACATTTTTAATTCTACACTTCCGAAATCAAACTTCAAACCCAGTCTACAATAGGAATGTGAATTGGTGCTACACAGGCAAGAGACAATGAGATAGTGTTAGGTTATGTTTTCTTTGGAGAGAAGAGGAAGACTATTGTTCAGCTATACAAAGAACATAAATATAAATGTATTTAAACAGAACTGCAGCTTAGAAAAAGTCACATCTAACCTGATTCCATCGTTGTAAATTGGACAGCATTACTGAACTGATTGCCATTCCCAAGTTTGGTAAATGCAGAGACACTGACAAAATAGGGGCTGTACGGTTCTAATCCAACAAGGTTGGCCTCATGGTTTGAACCTGAAATGTTCTTAAGAAAGGACAAATTATTAGTACACCATTAATCTCTGGAAACTTTGTGGGCTTCACCTTGAACTTATTGAAATAAACAGATTTACAGCTATAATTTTGCCTCTTCAACTCTGAGTAGCTTTCAGTCAAATACTGAAAACTCTTTCCAGCTTTGCATGAGCCCCTCTCACCTTCTACTTCCTTACTACATCACTGCAGTGGAAGAGACAGCTTCTAGTTTGTTTTACATTACCCAAACTAGATGCATAGATTGATGAAGATCTTTTTTATAAAAAGAAAGCTAAAACACACTGCTCAATTCCTTGGACCTGTTTTTCCCAGAGCATGCAAGGCATATTTGTTCAAATGTTGAGAGGACTATAATAACAGCAGGGAAAAAGCTGAATTTCAGCAAGAAAATATGGTGAACATCTTGTGGGATCCAAGTTATCAGAGAATTATGGTGCCTAAATACAGTATTTCTGTATAAATTTCTTTCTCTGCCTCTCTGCCACAAACTAAATCTAGTTTCTTGCCCGCATAATATTATAAAACATGAAGAAATGTAGGACATAGCAGACACATTTGAGTGCTTCAGCCAGTTTCTGTATTCTAATTAAGTTTGAGACTGCCTCAGATGGACAGATCTTTGGTTTCTATCAATAACCAAAGAATGTGTTTCCAAAGGTAGCTGGCTGTGGAATCCACAGTTGCTTTTTCATATGTGCATCGTGGCCTTTCAGGCATTATGAAAGAAACTGGGAGGACACCAGCACTTCCTTCCACAGCGGGGAATGACAGCAGAGCTCACAAAGGGCAGCCCCGTCGGCCGCTCGGGGCCGATCTCCCACGCGCTGTCCTTGCAAGCCGAGCTCTGCCCTGGGAACTGCACTGCTGGGGGACCTGCAGTAACCAAGGGCTTTGCATCCAGACACAGACCTTACCCTGTGTATCTCTTAAACTCCTGTCTCACTGCAGCAGTGTCTTCTCCCTGCAGCCTTTACAGGCATCTCAGATGAACAGGACTCACTGTACAGTTTCTAAGCTTGAGATGCCATCCTGACCTCAGCTTGCTGCTTTTGCGTTTCACGGAGCATATCTTGAGGCCACTCAAGAAATCAGATTTAAGCCCTGATTAAATTTTGCATATCAGAAAATTATAGATTCATAGAATGGTTTGGGTTGGAAGGATCCTTAAAGATCATCCAGTTCCAACCCCATACTGTGAGCAGGGAACCTTCCATAAAACCAGGTTACTCAGAGCTCCATCCAGCATCTCCCTGAACATTTCTATAACATCTATTTCAGTTACAATTTACTCAGTTATTCATATTCTGCAATTTTTTTTTTTAATGAAGACCTCTTAAGTATTTTTACTATTTTTTAAGATGACTAGAAATTAATTCCTTTTTGAATCTTGAAACTTCATAGGTTCTAAATAGCTAAACAAATGTAGCCACAAAGCAAATAACTTCTGTCATTTTCTAACATCAAGCTTACACTAAAATACAAATTAAGATTAATAAATCTCACAGTTAATGAAACATTAGAAGCTCAAAGCAAGTTAAAATCTAACAATTTTTCCTGTTTAATTTGAAAAATTGATTTTAAGGTATGGTGGGGAGGGACATAAACTGTCCTAGCAAGTAGGAATTAAAGGAGCTTGATAATTGTAGGAGCATAACAGATATTTAAAATATTTGACATATCTTTTTTTTCTTAAAGCATGAAAAAACTTTTTAAAAAATTATATACTTGTAATTATAAACATACCCAAAAAAATAGTTTTTCAGTGTTGTTTTGATAAATCTTAAAATTATATCTCACAATAACACCATTTGACTGGGGACTTGGATCCCATTTTAGCCACACAGAATCTGCGGTGTAGTTGATAACGGTCAAATTCTGGGGTGGAGCTAATGGCACTGCAAAAGAGAAATGCTATTGAGTTCCAAATCACAAATGATCCAGGCAAAACAAAACACTTTGGACATGCAGGAGAACATAGGTACTTTTGTTAGCATTTGTATCTGAACCCAAGCTAACAGTACTTCACTGCTATTTCAATCTTTTTTCTTCCTCTTTGACATGAAATAAATCCCATTAATCCAGAATACATGTTTAGTCAGCAAGGGATCTTCTTAGAGATCTAACAAATCTATTACTCTCTTAAATATCCCTACTGTCAGAACTAAGATATTTAACAAAAGTCATATTATATATATATATAACTGGAATGTTATATACTTTGCTTCCTACACCATATATATATATAGGAGCACAACTCATCATATATTTAAAAGATTTGTAATTTACCATGCAGGGGAGACAAGGTCCATGTAAAGGAGAACTGTGTGAATGTGTCAGAAATATTTCCATGTTTTATCATTTTCCAATTGCATGGGGACATGAAGAGAAAGGTACTGTTGCTTGCTTCAAAATCCCTGACGCTCTGCAAGCCATGACACATTCCAAAGGCAAAAAATATTTCTTCATGGAGTTATTTTTGTAATCCTATGCAGAATGTGACCTATTCATGCATACTGTGTCAGGAGGAGCACTCAGGAAACACTTGCCTTGCAGTGTTTCCTTCTTCTGAAAGCCTTCACTCACAGACCAATGGAAAATGAATCCTCCATTTCAAAAGGTCTGATGCTCAGATCTAAGATGGATGCAGTAACATGGGGCTGATATTTTGAAGTTAGTTACGACTGGATTTGCTCACCTGACTCATCTGTGTAGAACTGAAGCACAGCAGATGGACCAGGTCCTTTTATTGTTCTGGCAGCTGTATAAATGCTGTACAATGTGAATGGCAGAAGGTCTTCCAAGATTATAAAATTATTGGTGGTAGAGAATGAATTATTCTTCTCTGGCCCAAAGAGATTCAAATCATAACGTATTATAATACCATTTGGCTTTACAGGAGGGTCCCATGAAAGCATAACTGAGGTAGTTGAGAGATTTGAAAATGTTTTGATTACAGGTGCTGATTCTGGGACTATATGAAGAAATAAGAAAGAGAAAAACAAGGATAATCTCAGAAAAATATGAGTTACAATGAAAAATTCTATTTCATGGTCTCAAACCAGAAATGTGCAGAGTTATTTGTGTCACTGTATAACAAAAACACTCTAAGTGACACAAGAAAAATAAACACTTTTTTTTTTCTTTTAGAAGGTTATTTGGGTTTTTTAAATACATTTCCTTAGGAATTAATAAAATATCTTAATCTTACCATCTTCATCAGTTCTTATATGAAGACTTAGAGCATGCTGTTCAGAAGATCCTTTATCAGTGGCTGGTGTGATTTTCAGAATGTAATCAGTATATTTCTCCAGATCATCAAAAATTATGCTTGTGTTGTAAGTAAGGAAAGATAATATCTTACTGGTTCCCAGTTGCATTAAACTTAGAGAAACATGAAAGAAGACTAAGCCATTTGGCTGGGATGGTGGAAGCCAGCTTACATTTACAGAAGATGAGGAAATGTTTTGATAGACCAGATTTTCAACAAAACCTTCTGGGACTATGAGAGATAATAAGCAAAAAATTAAATGCATGGATTACAGTAATAAAACATCCAAACCCAAAACAGAAATAACTGTTCAAAATATAATTAGTCTGAAAATGTCAGTTGAAATATTTTTTACAACTTTTAAAAATAATTTGTGTTTCAATATGAAAAGCAAATTAGTTGAAGGCATATATGAATAATCATCTCTGTTAAATTTGTTTAAGAAAAGAGTCTTAATGAAAGCTTAAGAAAATAATTTTATTGCTTGTATCTACAGAGGCTTGTGAGCTATGTTCTTAGTATTTCAGACACAGATCAGAACGCCTTCCTCACAAAGATAAATATTGCAGCATTGAAAACCACGCTTAAAGGTATTTTTTTTAACTTTGACATCATAAAATTAAAATAATTTTTAAGTTACAGAATATTTAATAATTATAAGCACTGATATACAGTGAAAAATAAAAAAGTTATTAACTTACTATCCTGATCTGTATACACATCTATTTCTTCACTGGTTTTGTTTCCATCTCCAAATGCTGTGCTTGCAGTTAACCACAAAGTATAATGGCTGTATTTTGCCAAGCCATCCAGCACTACAAATGGAGACACACTGATGTTGCTGTCATTACCATAACTTGTGAAATTCTAAAGAGGGGCGAAAAAAAAAGAAAATGTTACCATTTAAAATGTTTTTATTCATTGATGTCTCTTTCTAGTTCCCCATTTACCCATCACCGCCACCACCACCAGCAGCAGACATGATTCACTGCAGTACTAAGACACAAATGTAGGCTTTGATTCCTAAAGAGTACTGATTTTTTCTGAAATCCTGGGTTTTATGATGTCTATTGTTACTCCTTGTGAGTATTACAGAGTACATAATTGGCTCCTTCTGTTGTTTGTAATTGCTGAATGCCAATTCAGAGATTAAAACTATAATATTGCAGTGTGTTTATTCATAATTCATCAAGAAAATGACAAAAAAGCAACATCTGCTAATTGATCATAGATTGCATGAATCACACATGCCTTGGCTGATCATTATTAATCAAATTAAAGGACTTCTCTCTCTTTAATCTATTTTTATGAGAGTAGATTTTTAACTTAAAGTGTTCAGTGGCAGAGATCTCACTGTACCACTTGATAAACTGTTCCTTTTGTTAGTTGTCCCTTGCAATAACAACATGCCATTATCTCTAAGGAAATGTCTATAGTGGATGGACCATGTTAAACTGAAGGCATCAATAGAATTTTTTTCCTTGGTGGAGTTATTTGCTAATGAAAGGATAGCTGCTGAACCAGGTTCCACTTTCTTTTGAACTATATAAAAAAATGTCACTAATACTGTGACTACAGCAATAAGGTAGTGCTTCAGATCAACACCTCTAAGCAGGCTATTCCTGTTTAGAATCAGCCATTTTGGAAGATGAAAAGTAAAAATATAAGGCATATTATTTATGGAAGTTCAGCTATACCACATAAGGGGATGTGTTGAATCCTCCACTGCTTTACAGGAACTTGACTTAGGTGAACCAACCTAAGTTTGGTTCATGATTTGAAAATTGTTGAGAAGTTATTTAGCCCATAAGCATATTCACCCCAAGCATTGGGTAGGAAGTCAAAACTTTGCTGCTGGTTCAAAGAGCCAGCAGCATTCCTCTCCAGCAGCCACACTGATCCATTCAGGAGATGGCATGGACAGCACTTCTCAGGACCAAAGAAATCCTAATTTTTCTACATAGCAACATTTTCAGGGTGAACTGGATTTTGCCCAACCCCTGATGAATTCCTGCCCCTTATTTTTGGTGTTAGATCAAATCCACACCCTCCACCTCTTTAAGATCCCAGTTAGCTTTCAAGTAAATGCTTTTCTGAAAAAGACAGGCTGTGAGAGAAAACTTACTAAAGCAGGAGAAAGGCAACAGAAATATTTGGGTATTAAAATTTAGAAATATCACATATAAGCACAGGCATGCTAAAACTTTGTACTGAAAAATGGATTATATTTCTCATGTGGAAAATTCCTACCAGAAAAGTCACTGTGATATGCTCTGTCACACAGTTGAATCAGTACTGTGCAAACTGATAGTTCGGTATGCAATCTTGATGTCTGTCACCAACACATATCAATTTATATATCTAATGCAACACTTAATCAGTTTTTTGTATTGGCAAAATATTTTTTTTTTGCAGAAAACAATAGGTGACTCTCTCATTCATTTCCCTGGGATTTTTATACCTGTATCTGAAGACCTAGTTTTGCCTGCAGTCACTAGTACTTACATAACATAAATAAGTAAACAGTTTGTTTGGCAATGAAAAATTAAATCTTTCTTTTGAATGCAGAACAGAAGCTGCACAAATTGTGAGTATAATTTTTTATATCCACTCATTAACTGACTGTAAGCACACTGCTAGTTTTGCCCAAAAGATTAGGTTAAGTCAACATCAGTCAAAATACAAAAAAATTCCACCTTAATATACGACTTTCTTCTAAAAGTAGTTTGGATTTCACACTAACTTCATAGCTAACTGAAAGAGGCTGGAAAGAGCTTTGTGTTACATTTGGTAGGTTAAGATACAGGAAACAGTGGATCAAATTCTAAGGTATTTAATTAAACTTTCTGATACTTAAGCAGGGTATGATAGAAAACATCATCTGGTCCAGAAGAAGCATTCTAATACCTTCTTCTTGTTGTTACCATTATTATTGTTGTTAGCAATAATCAGTAATTTATAACATCTAATAGTCAGATTTATTTTTTAAATAAGGCTTTGAATAATTACCTGAGTTTTCAAGGTAAAAATGTCAAGACTGCCACACCAAATTTTGATCCTGGATTTAATGTGAGTTTATTGGTATGAACAGCTGAAAATTCAACTCTTAGTTTAAAAAGCATACCTTTACAATTTAGCCAGCTGTCTGGCTGTTAAGGACTCAGTGAACCAATGTGAATATTATTAACAGGGTTTTGGTGGGTCAACAAAAACTATTTTAAGAGGTAGTTCCTTTATTATGAGGAGCCCAAGGAATGGAGATTATCTCAAACTACTGATACAACAAAATATTAGGAAAGAAAAAGAAACACAAAAGGAACATAATTAAGAGTAACAGTGAGCAGGAAGAACTGTGTGGGTACAAACTGAGAAAAGATGAAACTTGTACTAATTGTACCCTGGGGATAGAACACTATGGGAAGTTTTACAATTAACTGTGGCTGCAGATGAAAGCAAACAGCTTAGGATCTTTGGCTACAGCTGAAGAAATTCTTCCTTCTGTCCCTTTCTTCATCCATACATGAAAGAAGTTTTGACATAGCAAAGTATCAGATTATTAAAAGCAGCTAAGTGTAAGCAATACACTCAAGCCATGAAAGTGTCAGCAGAAACTAGTATCTTCTTCACCTCAGGAAGTGGCAGATATTTCCAGAGGCATAGAGCTGTAATTAGCTGTATATGGAAAACGTGGTGATGGCCTTCTTCACAGTTAACCTTTTTCCCCTGTTCTGTTTTCTTCTTTAGGTTCATTGTATTTCATTCTTGTTTCAAATCAGAGGATCACATACTTAACTCTGGCAATCAGGTGAGAGTGGTGACACTATGAGAGCAGATCCAAACCATCCTTCAAGGAGCATAATGTTCACTGTTACACTACAAATCCAAGTGAAGTTATTTCCTTTTTGTCTGCTGTACCATTTTGAGACCAGCTTTTTAAAAATTTGCAGTGTATTGTAGGAAAGTTCCCCCTTTTATCCTATTCTGGTCATACTGGTAAAAGAAAATGTTTGACTTAGTAATCTCTTGTCTGCATCGCAAGGGTAGACTAAGTTGAATTTCACCCTGAACTGTATCCAGTCATATTCTCTTTGCTTGGCTTGAGGTAGAGGTTGGATGATTTGGGATCAGATCAGTTCAGTTGCTAGAAGGATATAGGCTTTTTTTCAGTTCTTTGCTTCTGGTTCCCCTGTCTGGTTTGTCAGAGCAGGACAATTTTCATTTGTATTGAAATTCCTACACTGGGGAAATTTATTGAAGCATAAATTTATGTTTGTAATCAGCACCTTTCCCACTTTCTTACTAATCAAACTCAAGTATATAGAGATTGAATAAAAGAGTTTATTCAAGTCAGTGATATCTTTCATAGATTGATATTTAGCCATGAGACAATTACTTCCACAGAGTCTTTGATTTATTTCCTTGATAGGACTGAGAACATGGGCAGTATGATTGCTTCAAGCACCAGGCAAGGCATTGTGGAGCAAAACTTGCAAAGCTGCTATTGCAAACAGTGAAAGCTTGAACTGTAGGGACCCAGCAGTGTCACAGAGAAGTGATATGAAGAAGAGGTACAGTGTCCTGTCATCTGTGAAGGAAGTACTCTTTGTCAGCATACATTTCCTGCACTGGGACAGGGCATATTCACCAAGAAGCAGCATTTTCCTTAGACCTATGACAGCAGAAGAAAGATAAAGCTGAACTGGAACTCAGCCTAATGCAGGTGATGGTTTCTTCTAGTTGGTTACCAGTCATTCCTCCCTCTCTGACACATTTTCTTTTACAACAGTCAGCATCTCCATAGAAACAGCCCACTCATCTACCAAAATCCTTGAATCTAATCTCCATCACTAAATATTTCCTTCTGCTATTCTGGTTCTGAACCTTAGGTCTAAGCATCCCAGGCCTTCTGACTGGACAGCTGCAGTGTTATTTTTCATGTAGACCAGTAAAGCAAAGAAAGCATACATTATTTTTCTGACCAATGAATGTACACAAATGTTCCCTTTTTGAAGGAAAACTCGAGTTTCTGCATCGTGTCAAGGAGTAAACTGTATCTTTTATCTCAGGTCTTTTTTATATTCGGGTATTTTTTCCCTAAACAAAATGCTACTAACCTCCTTCTTTTAACATATTAATAGTCAGTGCTTTATATTAATTAGGTTTTAATATGCCTGAGAAGTTAGAGAGTGTGTGAGAAGTGAGAAATTGAGACAACAGAATAGCACCACTTTTAGTATGACTTCTGTATCTCTTTCAGATTATGACAGCAGTGGGACATGTTAACTTGCTTGACATTCTTCAGCAAGAGTATTTTTTCAGGCATCTAGATATGCTTTAAGACTCAGACCTCTGGCATTATGTCCTGACAAAGAAGCAGAGGAAAGACTGAGAGAGAATGGCTGCCCACAACATGAAAATGTGAAGTGTGAGAAGATCACCCACTTTTTCAATTATCCTGTATAATTCCTCAAACTGGAAATACAGTTTAGATAAATATAAGCAGAATGCTGACCTCAACACAGGGTATTTCAACTGAGAATTCTTTCTTTCCAAATGTGTGCAATACAAAACTTAGCAACAGATCCTGCCATTACATGGTTATACTTCTAAGTAACAGATAGTTGTGAGCTATATGTATGCATACTCATGCACCTTACAACTGACTGTATATGTCATATATATATTTATATAGTCACATATGAGGCTGACTTTCACACATGCATTTCTGTGTTGTAAAAAGAGTAATATAAAATATCTGACAGAAATGAGTTGGCTTTTTTCACCTGTTTGAAATCTGTCTTGCATCCACAGGAATGCCAAGGTACAGAATAAGACTGCAGTGTTGATATGGTAGCTGCCATGCTAAACAGTGAGCAGACAGGATGTGAAGGGCAGAAGGAGTTAAAGGGAGCAGACAGATTAAGATTTGATCATGATTCAAGAGATTAATGTTCATATCCCATGGATTGTAAGAGACAGATGCAACAGCAGCTGAAACCGATCTTCTGATGGCAGAGGGATGGGATAAAAATCAAACTCAAAAGGATGAAAATGGTAGTTTCCACACACAGAAGTCGAGCTACTGTCAGCACTTTTCTGCTGACACCACCTAATATGCCAAAGCAGCATTAACTTCCACTTGTGCCACCATCCTTTCCCTGCCTAACTACATCACATGATAATAAAATAGGCCCCTCACCTTGCTGGGCCAGTGCTGCTGTGCTCCATCTTCCCTATCTTCCCCCTTTATTTCCAGAGTCCCAGGCACATCCTGGGGGGGTTTATCTCTCTCTCTCAGTGTGTCAGCTTCACCTTATTCATTCATCTCAGACTTGCACCTTCCTAAAGGCAGGAATAGTCCAAGTCCACAGTCCTCTAAGATCACTTGAGATGTCCTTCATATGATGGGCTAGTTCAGGTAATGCACTGATGCAAAGGTTTGTCCAGAGATTTGTTAAGAAAAAAGCTGTTGCCATAGCAGTGTGTGCAAACAGAGTCTATGTTCTGAACTGTAGCCCTGATTTTAATCTCATCTGAATATGAATTCATGGCACACTCCTGTTTGCACCTGAAACTATGCACAGCCTGGCAACTACAAACCTTCACAGAGGTCAGAGAAGTGTACACACTGAAGTATGTCAGCAATTATTCACTCACAGGTATTTATCACATTTGTTAATATTTTTTCTAGCTATCCTCAAACACATGCATGCCTCACTCTAGACATATCTTGAGCATAAATTTATGCAGTCAAGGCTATTTTCCATACATAATTTTCTAAATTAATTTATATTTCTTGGTTTTCTTCTGTATGTGTAAAACTTGTGATCAAAAACCTGTAAAGGAATCTTATTTCTCTTATTTCATAGAAAGGAGAACAGAAAGACTATATATACAATTAATAAAAGTAGTGCATAATTAAGGATGAAAAAA
Organism: Notiomystis cincta; assembly: GCA_013398075.1. Classification (NCBI taxonomy): domain Eukaryota; kingdom Metazoa; phylum Chordata; class Aves; order Passeriformes; family Notiomystidae; genus Notiomystis; species Notiomystis cincta. The sequence goes on from VZRX01002446.1 coordinate 214,956, forward strand.
GCAACAGCAAAAAAACCCTATATGAAAATGTACCACCAAAACATTATGTATAAGATTTTGTTTGCCTTTAAAGCTTTAACTTCAGAATATCAATATCTTTGCTTCAATATACTAAACAGTAATTTTCTTTTGAGAGTAAAAAACAAAAGAAATAAAAATGTGTTCCCTACTTTCACATTACCTTCACATTTTCAATACTTCACAAACATGTATGAAAAAGTAAAACCAGAACCAGAAATTTATTCACATTAATAGATTGGACTAAAAGAAACACTCTTGAGGGTGTGCCATGCATGCAGTGGGTCTTGAGTCCATCCATTACATATGTTAAGTGCATATATACATCTATTAGGTGTGTGTCTGCATATATATATATACACCTGTACATATAAACTTTGCATGATGGAATATTACACAAAATGTATAAGCTTTAATGCTTAATGATATGAATGCTCAATGAGATGTACAATATAACCTATATGATTACAAGATGTGCTTCTGTCTTTGTACATTAAAAAGCTACGTCATGATAAAGGAAATATGAAAAACCAATTTATCAATAACACTGATTTAATCTTAAAGTAATTATTAAAATGTTTCCTTGACTTCTGCAAAAGAATATAAAAATAAGCTTACCTGTATGAATATTCCTGAACTATTTTTGAAATAAACTGAGTAGTACAGTATATTTCCATTAGGCTTTTGAGGAGGAGACCAGGATAGCATTATTGATGAGGAGGTAAGGTTTCTGTACGTAACATCTTTCGGCGGATCACTTGGTGCTGGAAAAATGTTAAGTTTTAGCAAACCTAAAGCTTTTGTACCTCAAGGTTTTGTTCATTTTAGTATCCTAGGAACATCCACTATAGTAGATTTTACAGCATCCTATGGCAAATTAAATGTATTTCTGATTATGGTATACAAACTGCTTCACAAAATAATGAAATAAAACTGTATATGTCAAAATCAATTTTTAAAACACTTTTTCTACCATATTTGTATTTAGCTGCATTTGTAAAGAGATAGAGTTTTCTTATAGAATTTGTCCTGTACTCATTGCTTTGTGCACACAAAAAATCTAATTTGCAGACATGGAAGTTGACTGAGCTAGGTGTCTATACTCCAAATATAGTTAATAGGGGAAAAAAAGAGGTTATTTCACAAAATCTAAATTATAAGCCTTGTTCTCTCTGATTATAAAACAAAATTTATGCTCACAACTCATGTAGATAAACCAGATACTTAACCTTGGACAGTATGATAATTTCTCTTTTTCTCCTCTATTCTCAGCCTATTAAATGTGCAGGAAGACCTCTGTAAGCCTTCTTCCATTAGTCCCTCCTTCTATTTTATAAAGAATAGCAGCATATGGTTCTTCTCAGTAACACAGTGATGTAGGAGAGTTAAATTCAATTCCTTAAGTCATCTTAAGAGAATTTAAATTCATATTTCTCATCATCCAAGAAAGAGCTTTACAGAGCATGCAGTAGAGTACTGAACACTGTAAGTTATGTATCTCTCGTGCTTTGTGCTGCTCTAATTTGTGTAAAATATTAAAATATTAATTGGAAGGGGGAACCCCAGGACCAGTTGCAAAAAATCTGTCCCTATAAAGTCAATTCATATTTCCATACCAGCTTCAATAGCAGCTGTGAATATCTACAACCTGATGATGTAGACAGACTTTGGAGGGATGGCTCAGATAGATGCTAATCCTGCAGTGTTGTGCATTGGGGGATTGCTTTATCTGTGCAGGGTGATTCTGAAGTATGCCTCATACTATCTATTTTGGAACAGATTATAGCAATATGATTGATGGAAAACCAGAAACAATAATTAACCTGAATGACTTTCAAAGCACAGTATTTATTATGATAATGCAAATGTCACTTTCCATGTTGGAAGTATAAAGTAATTAAAATAGAATAAACAAATCAATGTACACTTACAGAGTTCATTTTCAAATTAAAAATATTCCAGACTTGAAAATACTCTAAGAAGCATTTTCTCCATCAAAAGTTATGTCACAGCAGCTTAAAGTAAGGATCTATTAAAATATACTACAAAAAGAATTTGATTAATTTCAAAGTTTAGAATGAAATTATTTGGATCTTACCTGTCATGAAGAGAAATGCTAATTTTTTTCTCAGTAAATTAAGAGCAATACCTATCATAATTTTATAGAGCCAAAGATACTTGTAAACACAAAGATAGAGCCACACAGACAGATAGAATGTCTCTTCTTGACAACTCAAATGTCACTTCTACTTCAGTGGCTTTATCAACTTAAATAAGGCTGGCAGAATTTTAAGGCTGAATGAAAATAAAGGTTCATCCTGTATATAAGCTTACCTCCTTCAGAAGTTCTGAATGTTATAGTATCACTTTTTCTGTTGCCATCTCCAAATCTTGTGCTTGCTGTTAGGTAAGCACTATACTCAGAGTTATATTCTAGGTCTGTGAACTCCAGTGATGTTTCTGTTACATTTACACTCCAGTTTGACATTTTATTCCTAAATGAAAAGTATTTTATTAATTACACACACACACACCATTTCCCTGAATATACAATTATGACATTTGTTTTAAAACTCAAAAATGCAATATTGTGTTAAACACAAGTAGTTTAGGTTTTTATAAGAGGCTAGGATAACTTTTTGTCTTTTATGTTGAAAAGCTAATTTTTGTACTGTGCCATCACAGTAGGACTCTTCATTTTGTTTCTTAAAAAAAAAACAAACTACCCCACAGCCCCATAGAAATATGTTTGCAAATTACATCAATGAAGACAATGATTACATGAAATATGAAGGAGGAGTATTTCTATCTATTAAGTACCAAATGGTTATGTGGTACCCTTGGGAAGGACACAGTAGGGCATAACTAAACTGTCTCCCTGGACAGGAATAGCGAAATATAAAAAGATTATAGCAGGGAGCATGCCCTACTGTGACTCTGTGAAATTGGTCAGAAGGCTGAAGTTATAAATGGAATAATAGAAGATGATATGGAACAGGAATTAGCTGGTGCTGAGTTAATTCTGGTGGAATGTAGCAGAGGATCAGAATGGAACTCTAGTCAGGTCAAAACCCGCCTAGAAAGACTGTAAGATGTAACATTAATAAAACACTGGTATTAGCATAGGTATGAAATGATTATCAGAAAGTAAAATAAGACACACAAATAGCTAACTTGAATTCAAAAAGTCTTATATTCCTTGTAAATTTAAAGCAATCTTTTAAGAAAAAAACCAGGAGGAAAATAAAAATCTAATATTCCATTCTTTCAAGGATCTCTGTATGTGTAGGTGTCCTGTGTCTCTAACAAGATTTCATACAGAGATGATAATTTGATAAGTAAAACCAAATATCTTGCTCCAGGAGTCATTGTGAAGCTCTTCACAAATGACAATGTGTTCTAACAGTAAAAAAAAAAAGAAAAAAGTGATTCAAAATTATTAGGCTTTCATCCTTTGATAACTAAATGACTATACCATTAGCAAAGATTACCATCTAATATATCTGAAATAAGGTTACATTAACAAACTGGAATGAGAAAATGTATAAGAATGAAAAAAAATCCTCCCTAACCCTAGATCTTGAGTGGAATGTCACCAGACATGGGAAACACTCTTGGTAACAGAGAAAGTTAACATTTACATTTTTCCCAAACTTCTGACATTTTTAATAGTCAGTAAAATTTACAAGAGATTGCAGCTGCAGTTATCAAACTCTATACAAAGACATTTTTTCCTGGATCTTTGCCCAATGTATTCTTAGTATGGAAATACCTATCTGATTATAATTTAAGTAAGAACAAAATCCACAGCTTAGTGTTTCGAGCATTTTTACTCTGAGTAACTGCATTCTTACATCTGAGTTGCCAAAAAACATTTCCACAACCAGGCATAGAAAGGAGAACAAAAGCTTGAGGTATTTCAAGGGAAATTGATTTTCTGTTTAGAAACAACTGAGATTGCAATAAAAATAAGAAAACACCAATCAAGTGAGTGCAGTCTTTACAGACAGTGAGAAAGTATCTAGTAGAATAAGTTAAGCCAAGAAATTTTACTGAAGAAAAATAATATAAGGTTTTAAATTCCATTTTTTCAAAAATGCAGAAGACAGAGGTTCTAAGAAATTGCATACTTCCACTTGGCAAAGAGAGCTACCATATTTCCTTAAAAATCTGTACCTCAAAATAGATCTAGTCAATAAGCATTTCATAAAAATTTGCAGAAAAGGAAAATGCCAAAAAACAATAGCTACTTACAAGTTCAGCAATTTTGTTAATTGCACCTTTAATACTCTAAAATTACATTTAGGGAGTATGAGTTTGCAGGCTCCAGGAATGAAGAAAGTTGCTTTACTACCTGCTAGCACCCAAAACCACCTTGTCCTCTGACAAAATCCATGAAATATAACTGAAAACATTGCAGATATCACCCTTTCTATTCTATTAGTTGTGGATTCTTGTTCCAAATCTGCTAAAGAAGGGTTACCAAATTCTCTAAAACTGTTGCAAAATATTTAAGTGAAGTGGAGGAACCGTAATTCAGCATTCTTATTTCTGCTTTATTGAGAAGCACTGGGATTAACAATCTCCTCCAAAATATATTAAATACCTCCCAAGAGCAGCAACTATAAGCACAACAGTTTGCCTTGTCAAACCTCCCCCTGCAATGCATTTTATGAAACTGTATAGACAACTCTTTTAAGTACTCAAAATTACTCTCCTTCCTCCACCCCCCTCCCTCCCTGCCAGGGAAAGAGTGAAGTTATGGCCCCTTTGAAGGCAAAGGGAGTTTTTCTCCAATGTCCTTGCCTTAACATGATACCTAAAGCCTCTCTAAATTTAGGTATGGCACAGTAAGGACAGACAAGACAGAGCAAAAAGAATACGGGGCAAGGCTTACACCAAGAAGTTGTGTGGTTGCTATATTGAAATATTTAGAAAGATGGATCATTTAAGAGGTTTCTTTTAAAAATAATTCTGGCTATATCTTTTCTCATAGTAACAAAAGCTGTAAGTTATAAGGGAATATAAGGATGAAAAGCTGCATAACCCCAAGTCTAAACACAGCGTGTAGCAAAACCATAGCCCTTATCATGAAGTTACTCTTCCCTAGCTCTAGGACAGTCATTATTTTAAGGAGCAATTGACATTCCCAGTAGAGTAGAATTAACAAGAGAAGATAAATTTAATTTTTATGGAAAGAAGAATTTTCTCTTCTTCACTTTATCATCAACTTAACTAGAAATTATAATTAAAAAAAACTAAAAATCAATAGTGATCGAGGCTGAACCCTACCCCAAAACTCTCAAGTAACAATAAAATAATGTAAGCTCAAGAGTAGTGTGCCCATAACAACTGAGGTTTTGCACATCTGGTTCACATCTTATAACATGCACTTTAGTATTTGCTTACTGCACCTTAGTAGTGGCAATAAAATGGTAAAGCATAAATGCAATATATTAAAAGTGATCAATAAAAAATGTTTTCACTCCCAGTAGAAGTTGCAGATCTTTGAAGAGATGCCATGTCACTAGACCAAACTATGTTTTGCAAAGAATAGGACACAAGCTGCAAGTTTTTAAGCGACTAAATTACTTTGTAAAGGTGAAAAAATATTACAGGAGGATGTCAGGGGAAAAAAATTTTTAAAAAGGTTAGATAAAAAAAAACTAGAACACGATAAATGGAAAGTATCTGTTAAAAATATTTGTTTGCTATGAATGTAATAAATACATAATATAACAGACATAATTGACAGCACATACAAAAACTCTGAACATGATTCTTACACACTGTCTATGAAAAGGAGGCAATATTTCTCTATTTTAAGCCTTTTTCAAATCTCCTTGAAAATTCAGCATGGGTTTATGCCCTGCCTTGCAGCAAGCCTAATCAGAATATAATGAAAATAGGTACCATGCTCTAGTTCAAATTTGAGCTCGCTATAGCATAACCTTTGGAAAAACGTTGAAAATGCTTACAAAATGTTGAAATTGTTCCCCCAGTTTTCAGCTACTCTGAATTTGCATATAAAATAGTCCAGTATTTTAAGTGCTGGGTGAGTATTTGTTCTCCCAAAACATGTAATCAACATATTGTGTAATAAAAACCTAACATTCCTGATAGGTTACAGATTAACATTTATCCTCAGAACTACTTCCAGAAAAATCTTACCAGACGTAAACTGTGTAATAGAGGATAATTCCATTTGGCTCCAGTGGAGGTTTCCATGACAACTTCACAGTGACACCCAACAACTGTTTTACAGAGAGGGCTTGTGGAGGAGAGCTTGGAGCTATAAAATGAGAGAACAGGACAAAACATCTTGTTAAACAGCTAAGATCGATGGGATACGCAGCATCCTTAAATAGGCTTTTAATTATTTGGGAGAGAAAGTTAACCTTGTACCACACTGGTACAGTATCCATCAGCTAATGCTAAGGCACAGCTTCTTTTCCTTTTTCTGACAGATGATAAAAGAAGATTTTGCATGGTGGTGTTAGAACATCTGTTTCTGTGATTCAATGGAAAAAGTACTTCATGAGAAAACAGAGCAATGGCTAGGTCACAGTGATTCACCTACTGCACAAGTACATTGCTGCAATTTTTTACCCTTCTAATAAAAGCAAGAGCTTTATAGATATGAACACATGTAAAATACAGCATAATAGTTCCCCTGAGGGAAAAAAAGGTGCTGTAAAGAATTATACAAAGCACCAAAAGGTGGAAAAATGGATAAGCATGGCATTGAGAGATGATAAAATTGTGAGATACTAGACAGCAGTAAAATCTATTCACTCCATCAAATAAGGACCACTTTCATACTTTTAACATGTCACAAGGGCAAATGAAAGGCATTCACTGAGACTCTCAAAATTCATTTTAAGATGATCTCTAGATGACACCACATCCTGACTCTGTAGGGAAACACTGTAAGTAAATGAAAATGCTAGACCATGTTTGATTTTGTTCTAAAGTTCTTATTAATTTTACTGAGGAAAAATAACTCATATGCATAAATGATACTGCTTTATTATCAGCATGTTACTGAGAAATGAATCTTTATCTGCATCTTGATTCATGGACCTGTGTATTACTATGAATTAGAATTGCATTTGTTTTTCTCAAATTAAACCAAAGAGCATCATGCACTAAAAATTCAGGTCATAGCTGTAGTCATGCATGAAAATTGAGAATATGAGCATAACTATTAGCAAATCTATGAAACATTTGGTCTGAACCTTGGAACACTGTGTTCCTGTGAATACAGAACATGTGGTGTGTTACAAATATTGTTGTTTTTCACTTCTTGTTCTTTTCACTATCTTGAAAGTTGGCATATAACTCTTTATATTATAGGAAAAATTATTTAAATTTTTCATGAACAAAGGTTCACTGAATTCAGTGAGTGTATTTACCAATTAAAAATGTTGACAGCTGTATTTTGTGTCTTACTTCTTATCCTCAGTGGCTATATAATAAAAGTATAATAAAAGATTTGAGCCCATGCGAATGTCGTCTTTTTCACATGTCTACTTCATTCTACAATTCTTATTCAGAGGACTTTTTTTTTTTGTGCTAAAGAATAGAAACTACACTGCTCTAAATAAAAACACTCTCTGCTAAAAGGATGGATTTATCCAAATGAGCTCTTTTCATTCTGCTCCAGTAAGATAACTCTTGAGGAAAGTTTTGATGGTGTGGCTGGTGGGCTGCTTGTGTCAGTGCTGCTTTAGATAGATTCCCAGAGATTTCCTGCCTAAGCAATGGAGGGAAACAGACACAGTCTTCTCCAAAATTAGGACTCACAGCACCTAAGCTAAGATTTTTGCTATAAACTTTTTTAAGGATTCCCCTGCAGAATCTAGAGAGGTGACCAGTGATAACTTGGCACAACATTGTGTCCTGAAAGAACAATTATAATTTTAAGATTCCTCTGCTGATTTGTATCCTACCATAAAAATTAGCAGAGGTTGCAACAATTGTGTTCTACCTTCAGCCTGCATAAGCCCCAGCTCAGCTTGGAAGTCTAGTGCTACAGATGATGGATTTGGGGCATTTTCATAATGTTAATAATTTCATATCTACCTGTGTGTGCCTGTACAAGCATCTGTTTAGAAGAATAAAAAAATCTCCCCCCAAGAAACCCCACAGAAATATCCTTGGACTATTCAAATAGCCTTTTTGTGGTTTTCCCTTTCCTCAGCTCTCACATGACTGAAAAACCAAATACAACATTTAATTCTACCATGCCATGTATTAGAATAAAATAATACAAATAAATTAAGATTCTTCAGAGTCATAAGATATTGGTAAGACCAAAAGTCCATGCACAGCAATTGCAACATTTCATACAGCTTGTACAGATAAATATATTGGTAGATAGATGGATGGATGGATGGATGGATGGATGGATGGATGGATGGATGGATAGATAGATAGATAGATAGATAGATAGATAGATAGATAGATAGATAGATAGATAGATAGATAGATAGATAGATAGATAGATAGATAGATAGATAGATAGATAGATAGATAGATAGATAGAAAGAATATGTATTTAGATACATAGATACAGGTAGCAATGGAGAGACAACTGTGGAAAAAAAGTGCATAAAACTTAAAAACATCTGACATAAAGTGTAAGAGTAAATTAAGAACACAGGCAGACAATGATGCACTGAAACTTGTGTTTGACTTACCATCCTCATCAGTTAATATATGCAGAGGTGAACTACGAACGCCCTCCCCCATTGTGGTACTAGCAGACACTTCTACAGTGTATTCTGTATATTTATTTAAATCTAAACAAAAAAAGAATAGTTCAATAAAACAACCATTCCATGGGGAAAATGAGATTTTAATGGACCATAAGTATTTTTGAAGTGGTGAATGAGCCCATCACACTCATCTCTGTCATTAGAGACTGAAATAAGCATTTGAAAAGCTTGGAACACAAAATATTTTGCAAAAGAAAAGGCAAAGCCCTAATTACCAGTTTACATTTCATATTCCTAAAATGCTTTGCAGTTTGTCCTTGTATCCTGAAAATTTAGCTGTGCAGGTAATGAGCTCCCAGCATTAATTGCTGTGCCACACCTCAGCAATAACAACAGAACTTTAAGATGAAAGCTGAGTAGAAAAACAAGTTTTTATCCAGAATATTTCATCCAGTATTTTAATCCAAAATAAGGTCAGAAAGGCATGCAGGTGACTTAAGGCTTTACTTTGTTGCAATGAGAGGTCTGCAAAGGCATCTATTGAAGTTCCTTGTACTTTGAACATCTAAAATACAGTGGATACATGCTAGATTCTATACCATTCAAGGCCCATTTCACCACATTATGGCAGCACAGAAGTTATTTCAGGACAGGGAGCAAAAACTTTATGTAGGGGCAAGAAGGATCAGGTCCAGCCAATGAATTAATACATTGTCTGTCTGTTGCACACTTCTCAGAACAACCCGCAGTTGCCATAAGCTCCAGATCATTATATACTGGCCTGTGATATGTAGTGCCAGAAGAGTGGTGTTCGTGACTATTTGCTCAGTCCCATTAGTCCTTGTGAGATATATTGTGTAGGTCTGTATGATTCCATTGGGAATGGATGGTGGAAAAAATGATAATTCGATTTCTGTGGATGAGATGTTCCTATAGGTTATGTTTCCTGGTGCAGAATCAGGAACTAGAAGAAAAAAAATACAGAAGATTTCAGTCAGTTTCATTGATCTGGAAAGAATTTTTATAAATGGATTTCAACAAAACATACTGTAAACATTTGCATTTGTACCTTCTTTTTTTACAAAATACATTTTAAAAGAGGCTGAATAGGAAGATCAAAACCACTTAGACACACACAGTAACAAGAAGGTAATTTAAAAAAAATTGTTTGACATCATCTTAATATGCCATATTAAAAAACCCTGGAGCATGACACTAAACTTTCCTTCTTTCCAGAACTATTGCTGCAATTCTTCAAGTTAACTATTGTTAGGAGACTTTCCATGTTGTGCTACCATAATTTACACTCTGCATCAGCAACATGCATTTTCTTGTATATAAAAGAGAAAAATGGGATTCAAACTTACTGCCTTGCAAAGCAAGTACATACTTTCAAAATTATTAAAAAATTATCTCCTGACCATCAAATGTTATCATAAAGCAGCTTCTTGTAAAAAAATTTCATTTAAAAAAAAATATAATGCACTCACCAGTTTCAGAAGTTCTGACCAGAAGTGGAAAAGATGACTGATTCCCATGGCCAAGTCTGGTGAATGCCCTTACTGAGATGTTGTATAGAGTATATGGCTTCATTTCACTTAGTGATATACTTGTAGATGAGGCATTTTTAATAAAATAATCGTTGGAACTGCTGTACAGAACTTCATAGTGAGTTATGAGACCATTAGGCTGCTCAGGTGGTAACCATCTCAGATTTATTTCTGTTGCAGTTACATTTATTAATTCTAAGTTTTGAGGTGGGGAGTCTGGTTCTGCAATACAGAAATCAGAAAAAAAAAGCCCATTCAATTAGTTGAAAACAGAACTGGGATCATAAACCTATTGGATCCCGACATTGGATCCTAACAAAAGGGCTACAGTCATTTTCTCACTCTCCTTCTCAAAGCCTTACTGCTTTTTACCTCAGTTAATTTTGGTATGTCTCTTTTCCACTCATAAAACTAGGCAACTTTTTGCATTACAACACTTGGGGTTTCCTATCTATACCTATCTGAAGCTGCATTTATTAAGAAAAAATATCTCTTCTCTCTCCCAGTCTCATGCAGACTGATCCTTCAAATCCTCTCATTGTCTTCCTCCTATTCAGTTCTTTAAATTTAGGTTTATGTTCTCTTACTGCTTTCTATGTAAATACCCACCCTTCACACTTCACCAAGAAAGGGACTGCATGCATGGTAAATAAATTCCCTTCAGTGAACCCAATGTAAATCTTGCATTCTCTGGTGTGAAGGTCACGCACAAAACAAGTCCATCTCCAGGGTGATGTGTTGCCCAAATCTACTGGCAATGTATGAGTTCATGTGACTCCTGAGAGCTAAAGGCATGGAAGTGTTGAAGGAGTGAGTGGGCTGCACTTATGAATAAAATCAGCTCTGAATGTCAACTTTGATTCCTCTGAAGGCTTCACCACTTCACCCCTGCAATAATCTGTAAAATCAAAATAAAAATATACTACCTACCCAGGATCATAGAATTCAGTTTGTGTACAATACTCACATGCAGATATTTCAGAATTCATCACAATTTATTTATTTTTGCCTAGAAGGTGTCACGAATCACTTTCATTCTTGATTTCTGAGCACATGAACGGAAAGTGTTAACTGCAACAGATCACTGCTCGCTGGATGACAAGACTGCCCACATGGATATTTCCCATGTGGAGAAGCTTAATTTTTAATTGAAATGCATTTTGCCATTTATCTGGCATGGTAAAATATTTAAATGCAAGTTATCTAAGACAGTTGTAGTCAGTCTTTTATTTGCAGGTATCTATCTTTTCAAGAGTCAAATAAATAGTTGTTCCTAGGTTGGCTAAAGTTAAGAGACACAGATCTCAGCCTGAATTTGCTCAGGAAAGCTAGATAACAAGAAGGAGAAGATAAACAATTACACATAGCCTTATGAAGAGGCACAAATTCTTGGTGGGTTTCTCATTAATTTCTGCGAGCCTTGCATGGCTCTTTTATGAATGAATGAACTATTGGCCTGAAACTCCACTCTGAAAAATTTCTTTTACACTCAAAGGCAAGGGATTGTAAGCTTTCAGAGAAAAGAATATTTTTATAAGTAATGTTCTGTTCTTGTGACATGCCTTTCCTCTGTCAAAAAACTAACAGCATAGAAGAATGTCAATTTTTAAAAAAATTGCAACTGTTTTAGGTTTCACCATTTAATTTGATACTTTGAGTGTTTATTCAAATCACCTAAGCTTCATAAATACCCATGATTTTTAATCCTGTAGTCCTTTCCTCTCCTTTATTGACACTCAGTTATTTTTCTTATATTATAGTAAATTTGACAATGATAGAGATAAAAGATAATTGGACAATCATCCTCTCAGTTATTACTTCAGTAAAAACTGAAAATAACTTAGCTGAAACAAGTGATAATACAAACTTGATACAAACAAGAAAAGATCAATATTCATGAGTCTGCTCTGCAAATCAAATTCCCATATCTTCTTTGCAGAAGCCAATGACAACTCCAGCTCTTGCCTCAGTGCTTACATGGGTTGAAACTTCCTTGCAGGTAAGAAAGGAAGATTCAGAAATCTTCATAATGTAGTATTATACCCCACATTAAAACTATTGACCAATAAATTAAAATTAATAAAATCCATACAAAACCAAATGCATATTATAATCAGCACTAAAAAAATCTTCACTTTATCAGCATCTTTGCCTTCAAATAGAAATATGGCCTGTGAATTGTTGAAACCTGCCATGTCCTATGCTTCTAAACCAACCTAATTTACACATGATAACATAAAAAGAAGATAAGATGGAATCACAAAGACTATGGTTTAGATGGGTGCTAAGGACACACTGTTTTGAGAGAGGGAGCCTCAGCTCTGCAGCTTTCCTTCCATTTGTCTAACACAGTTGAAATTAGTTGATTGCAGGTCATGCCACAGCTTCCATTATTATTTTTTTAGCCCTTACCTAAAACTGGTCTGAATGAAGTCATTGACTGATAGAAGACTAATAATTTCAACACTGATTTTAATTATATACTTTGTTGCCCCTTTTTGTATGTGCCAGTCTTCTTTCTGAACAAACACAAACTTCAGTACAGAAAAGAAATTGCAAACAAGGAATTACCGTCCTCAGGGGTTCGCACAAACACATCACTCTCTTCAGACAAAGCACTTTCTCCAACTGCAGTAGAGGCTGTGACTCTCATTTTATAATTTGTGTACTTTTTTAAACCTGGAAAGATTAATTTGAAAAATCTTAACTATCAACTTCGTAAGCAAGACTGTTGACTTCTTTTGTCATAGCTGCTTATAAAACTATGATACTGGATACTGCTCTAGGAGGTTTTCATACACCTTTGTCATCTAAAAGAATATGTACAATACCATTTATTTGGTGACAGTCAGACAAGCATGTAGTTAAATCAGCAGATTTTGAAGTAAGTCAACTAGCTTCAACCCTGTAAATAGGTTAAAGAATTTGTCAAGGATGTCAAAAGATGCATATATGAACATTCAAATATGGGGGGGTTAGTCTGTATGCATTATTCTGATTAACATCAATAAAACCTGAAACTCCATTAGGAATATGTTTGCTTCAATAACTATAAAAATTAGCACCTTAAAATAAGAAAATTGTTATCAATGTCAGACAAATACTGTGAAAAAATTCAAGTCTGAAAAAGTCTTTACAATTTAGGAATTATTTTCCTATGGGACACAAGAGACTGAGGCAAATATTCCAAGGAAAAATCCGTTTCACAAATTACTACTTATACTATTTCAAAAATTACTGTTTATCTTACATAACCCTCTTCTCCCATCTCATACACCCTATATATTGTGCCACAGTAGACAAGTCTGAGCAATGTCCCAATCTTTTTTATACATGCAGTTCTGTTGTTCTGTTCTCTGTGTGTGGATGTGTGTGAATATGTGAGATTTGATCCATGTACATTTCAAATAGCTACATTATGTAAAATTGGAAAACCTGATTTTGTAAAATGTAAGTTTAAATTTTTATAATTTTTTAATCAAATGACACTGTACCTGTCATGAGTAAGCTGTTATTTGAAGTTGCTTTGTGAAATGCTCTTTCTGTATCCAGTTCAGTTGCATAAACAGTATAATGAGTGATTTTCCCGTTGGGATTTGCTGGAGGATCCCAATACAGCAAGACAGAGGAGGAGCTAATATTCTTGTAAGATATATTTTGTACTGAGCTTGGGACTTAGACAAAAAACATAAAAATATAACAGTAAGTAAATAAATTACTAAAAAATTCAATTGTTCAGTGAAATAAGTCATGTATATTAACTTTGATAGCAGCAGAGTTACAACAATTTACCTTGTTCGTGTGTCCTGGCTGTAAGAATTGATGGTGGCCCTTCTCCAACAGCAGTGAAAGCAGACACACTAATTGTGTAATCTGTGAAAGGTGTGAGGCCCTTTATAACATATGACAATTCTTCAGCCAAAATGTCGATGTTATATTGATTATCTGTGCACAAATAGAGAGAAATAGCTACTTACTTGTAAAGTCACTTTATTTCTATGCATTCTAAATGCACTTTGGCATGGCAGCCTGGAACTCTTTTATTCTAAAAGAATTAACTTTCATGTCGATTATAAAAATATAAAGAAAAGTCTACATTGCACCTCTTGATGCCACAAAGGAGAATCTATTACAGGTCCATTTTCATGTGTACAATAGATAGACTGGCCTAAGTGAAAGAATGAATGAGCAACAAGTAGAATTGTGGAGTTTTGTGAGTAATCCCCTAGAAGCTAGGAAAGGGTACTTTTTTATAAGGCCTAGTTTCTCCAGTGATTTCAGAACAATGGCTCCTACACCGATGGAACTTTTGGGGAGTTTTGAATATTTTTAATTGAGAAAGACAGATTCCCTCTTCCTTGCCCACCCAGTGGTGCTAGAACAACTATACTTGGAAAGGCTGCCTTCACAGATCCCTTCCCGCTGGTATTTTTAGCAGAAGAGTTGTGGTCAGTGGAATGATGAAGCCATGCATGCCCACAAAGAGATTTTGGTGCACTTATAAAAAAGTTCAAAGTCAGCCACAATCCAACTGTGCTATTCAAAATCATCTGCTATAAAGCAGTCATTATGCCAGTGCAACATGAAAAAATGTGGGTATTTTACATACCTGAATATCAGGTTCAGAGTTCAGTGAGAAGGGCATTAAAATGAAATCATTGAAAAATCAACAGACCCTGTTAAAAATTTGGCTGTCAACAGCTTTATCTACTATAATAACCCCTATAAAATAATACTTCTATGCTAGATCACAACAGACACTGGTTGAAATCAATTTTCAGCAACAGACATCTTTTAGCAACTCAATACCTCAAGTGGAATGCGGCCATAAAAAGTAGATTTACATTTAAAACACTGTACAATTCCTGTGTATGACAAAGAAGATTCTTCAGCATAGCACAGAAAATATCCACTGTAGTTTAAAATAAAGGATTAAAATCTGGTTTTAGATAATGGTGCATATAGATGAATTAAGTGACTTAACTGAATCATTTTCAAAAAAATAAAATAAAACCTTTATTTTTCTCCACTGTTCAAAACACTGTAAAAATTTAAGGTGGTATTTGCAATCCCTGCATGTCAGCTGAGGGCTGCTTAATGATTTGAAAATAGCCATACTTGGTAAAGGAACAGTGGTCCATTGATAATACAGAACAAGTGTACTCACTAACGACATCACCATGTCGTGGGGTCATCTCCACCTGTTTGTAACCCATATAGCAAAGTTGTAACTTTTTGACCTATTTACCTCCACTGACATTTGAAAACCTATTAGTCAAAAGGCTTAGAGAAATCAAGGTCTCTGAAGGGCTTGGGGATATGTTAATCCCTGACAATCACACCTGCTTTGGCAACTGTAATAACTGATTGTCTATGCAGCTTGGCTGATGGCTTTCGGGTGCTCCTTTCATTGGAGGAAGGTCAGCTGGGTGACAAGGGGCTAGTTCCTGCCTGTGTGGCATTCCCATTTGCTTCAGAAGGTTATTTGGTAGTAAAAAAATCTGACTCCAGCAAATGACCCATTTATAATTTGCTTGAACCATGTGCTAAAGATCATATCTGGGACAGTGATGGGAGTCCTTCAGAACAAAGAAGCAGGTAGAAAAATACCCTAAAATATCTTACCCAAAGCAGAATGTAATTCTGCAGCTCCATTTATATCAGGCAAATTATCACCAGACACACTTGTAAATATTACTGGGGGAGCTGTCTGAATGCTGGAAAACATTTCAGCTGAACCTTCATATAAATCATTGTCTGCTTCCATTGAATTCCAAGGGGGAGAAGAAGGTTTGATATTTTCACTTAGTGCATATGGTTCCAAAGAATCAATCAGATACTAAAAATTAGAAATATAAGAAGAAATCACAAACCTAGTCATCATTAAATGATATAATTTAATTTATATATAATATAGGAATAAGGTTTGTATATTTGTGTATACATATACATACTATATAAATGTTGGCATGCAAATATTATTAATCATTAAAATAATTTTTTAATATAATCTTTATCATAAAAATGCTCAGCTGCCAGTAGCCTGCAACATTTTATTCTGCTTATTGTTTAATCAAACACCATTTTAAAAAAAGAATTCTTAAAATATGTATTTCATATTAAGGTGGCAATTTTAGAGTAAGGCCTTTAATTTTAAAGCTGTATCTCTGTCGCTATATTGAATAGATGTACATTTGAACTTGGGAGATTCTATTTGTATTAACTAGATTCTGAAAGAAGGCAGCAGGCATTGAAAACAAGAGGACTTCAGATGGCCCTCAAGAAAAGGACTAGATCTCTGAGAGGGAATAAGAGGAGAGGGAGAAAACCAGAAGCAATGAAATAAAGGGGAGAGGAAAAACAAGGGTGTATTTATGTGAAAAAGGGAGAGTGAAAGGGAGGTAAGTGATACAGGAGCCCGTAGGAGAGAAGAAGCAAAACACAAATGTTGGAAAGGGATGGCAGTAGATATAAGTGGAGCAAGAACAACAGAGAGAGGAGAAACAAAAGCAGAAAAGAGAGAGAGGCCAGGGCATAGGTACAAAATGGTGTGTCAGCACCAGGTCTTCATGCCCCTTCAAAATCTGGGACCAAATCCAAGACTCTAGCATCTCTGAATTGTTCTGCTGTCATCTGGAACACTCCCCACTCACACATATGGCCCATCTCATCGCCAGAAAGAGATGCTTTTACAGTGATGTAATTAACACACATTAGTCCTTTCCCTGTGGACTCTGGGTAGAGAGAGGGCCAAGCCCTTTACTCCTTTAACACGACGTGCATTAGCCACAGGCACAGATAGAGCATCAATCTCACCTAAGTACCAAGAGGTAAAAGCTGTGTATGACTCATCTGCACCAGCATTTTATAGTAAAATAGTCACATGGAAATACTTTGTGTTTATGAGGATTTTCCACATGTAAGACAACAGCTTTTTATTGCTACTGGTTACGGAGTACCATTAGCACTGTGGGTCTGACAGTTCAAGTCCTGTAGATGCTCTAAGCTGTGGTCAAGGGGGTTCTAAATAAAGCAAGGTTTATTATTATTTGCTTTGGCTTTTAATTAGAAAATTACATCAATAATTTATAATAAAGCAGCAATGGCGCTGCACTAAGAACTCAAAAATTAGGAAATTCCATCACTAAAACATTTTTGTGCATACTACTTTAATTTTTTATGTCTGGACTGTGATACAATCTTTAATTACAGAGTTATATACTTTCCTTTTCCAAGGATGCCTGCCTGGTTTAATTAGAGGATCCTTATCCTAATTTTTTCCCCTTGTTCCTTATTTAACGTTTGACTCCAGGGCTCTATTTAATGTATATCATTCAACTTGAAAGTGAACTCCTTCCTTGAGCTCTACATCAAAAACTTAGATTCCGAGTCAGATCCAGTGAAAGACAGCACTGTCTGAAAAAATAAGGAATTACACAGACTTTGGACACCTGTTTTCAAAATTCAACCTAAAAACACCTACCTCAGAAAGAATTCAGTCTTGAGCTGAATGTTTGCTAGGGGTCTACAGTTCCGTGCTGCACACTCAGAGCTGCTCCTCTAAACATGCAAAGCACATCAGCACCCAAAATTCAGAAGCTAGACTGATCAGCAGCACAAGCCCCCTAAGAGCTGTGATCCCACAGTGTGCACAGATATCCTTAGTATGCAACCACAGCACAGAGTTCAGCATGGAGTATCCCAGGTGTGACTTTAAGGAACCAAAAGGAGGCAGAAAGTCTAGGCCTGCCTGCCTTGCAAGTAGAACACTCAGCCAGCCTTTGGACACCTCTGCTGAATTCACAGGGCTCGTACCCACACCTTCCAGAGGTCTGGCAGAGTGGCTGTGTATCAACCTAGACACCTAAATCTTCACTTTTATAGTCTGGCCACCCTACATTGCAAAGAACGCAAGGACTCAGAAGAACAAGGCTGTGGGCCATTGCTTCCTGCCTTCAGCAGCTGGACCATTCTGCCAGAATGATTTATCTTTTCATGTTGTGGAAACAGCATTATTGGAATCTTACTGAAAGTTGTCAGAGAAAGAGAGTGGACTGAGGAAAGTGGCTTTCAGGAACATTGACAACTCATTTGTGGGAGCTAGTTCCACATTCTGTAAATGTCAGATAAGGCAGAGAGCAAATTTAATCTAACAAAAAATCCATATTAAAAAAAATAGAAAATACCTTATTTTTATCTCCAAGGATAGTGTTTTCCAGAGTGACGAGTGTTTCCTGCTCATGTACTTTAACTCTGTACTGGGTAATGATTCCATTTGGTTGTTGTGGCTTCCTCCAAACAATTTTTATGTATGTGGCTTCCACTTCTGCTAATTGTAAATCTGATACAGCACCTGGCACTAAATATTCAAGAAGAAATTTGAGTTCTTTAAGCACTTGTGATTATTACAAGGCTTTTCAGCACTGTATGCAAAGTACAATAGACAATCAAATTTCACATCCTTATCTTTTGAGTTGACCCTGTGCAGGATAGAAACTTACTTCATATGTTTTCTTATCAAACAAATATACAAATTATAGATATAAACAATATAATTTATATAATTTCTTCATTAACCATTCAGTCTTAATTACATTGTAATTTCCATAGGAC
Source organism: Notiomystis cincta (assembly GCA_013398075.1). Taxonomy (NCBI): domain Eukaryota; kingdom Metazoa; phylum Chordata; class Aves; order Passeriformes; family Notiomystidae; genus Notiomystis; species Notiomystis cincta. Next base: position 233,857 of record VZRX01002446.1, read on the forward strand.
CACCAGAGATAAAATACTTTTATATTGAATAAAATGATATTCAGATTTGATATAAAAAGAAAACCTCTTTTTCCTAATGCACTTCAGTAAAAGATAACTTTGAAATTCCTTGCATAAGGAGGATTTTTAGATTTGTTATGCTAAAAGAACCCCAAACCCACAAAAATTCCCTTTGGCTTCTGACAGTGAATTTTAATACAAGATGAGAATGACTGATTGTACTCAGGCAGGTCATCTCTGGAAATTGTCTCTGAGAGCTGCCAAAAGCAGATCATTCAGGAAAAAATACAGTAAATAAAGATGGGTTTCCTCCCAGTGTTACACCTTGACAACAAACATTGCTAGCAATCTCTGAGGCAGAGATTTGCTAAATTTGTGTTGTGTGGCATAAACGTAAGGCAGAAATGACCATCTTGAAACTGCCTCTCTATTACACAATAAATCTCATTTTTTCCTCCTTGCATCCTCAAAAGCTGACCAAGAATCCTGCAAAATCTTGCATACATGAAAGACAGAACTGCATTTCCGTTCAGCCAAGGGCTCTGATCTGGGGAGCTGATTTTTTGGGACCACAAGTCCTGGTAAGGGTGTCTCCATCAGAGATGGGGATGGGGCCTTGGATTTGGTGAGGATTGGTCAAAGAAGAGGTTTAATAAGGAGCATGGGGCGGAACAAACCAGCCACTGGTCTTTCTTTTCCTCTTGCTGCCATCTAACGGGGGAGAAAGAGCCCTGCAACTTAATTACTATAACTAACTCCTTTCATTTAGAAAGAAACTACATTTCTTTCACAATCTCTGAAGGTCAATGAGAGAGGATAAATTTACTGACAGAGTATGAAATTGACAAAAACAAAGAAATAAATTACATAATAATATTCAGCTCATTTCTTTTCTTCAGTTTTTTANTTCATTTAGAAAGAAACTACATTTCTTTCACAATCTCTGAAGGACAATGAGAGAGGATAAATTTACTGACAGAGTATGAAATTGACAAAAACAAAGAAATAAATTACATAATAATATTCAGTAGCGCTCATTCTCTCCTTTGCAAAGTGCCTTAAAGTCTTTGAATGGAAAACTGAAACCCTTTATCACGTTCAGCTCATTTATTTTGCCTCTCTGTGCTTACTTACCATCTGTAGGAGTGAAAACTGTAAGGTTGGTCTTTGGCCCCACCCCGGCACTTGTCTCAGCACTGACGTACACATCGTACGTCGTAAACGGCACAAGGTTGCTAAACACAAACTTATGGTCTTTGGTACTGTTATCCAGAACGTGACCTGGAATCAAAAACAAAGAGATTTTAGGCCAAAATAGGAACAGTCCATGGCTACTTTCCAGGACAATGAACAAATGAAAGGACTAAATTTTGGGGGGGAAAGCTAACCGGGAATCAACTTCATGGGAATAATAGTGAATATATGGGGAATAAAACAACCAACCAACCAACCAATCAAGCCACTTGAAGAAGGTGTGAGTTTTAAGAGGAAGTAATTAAAAAAACTCTTGCTTTTCCTGCAAAGTCCCATGAAATCATTAAAATATAGCTTATGTCGTACTTAGAGGCAGTTCTATAATTTCTTTATCTATACATGTCCAAGTTCAAAAAAGTTGCAAAACCATCAAAACAGACTTAAAGAGTTAATTGCATACTGTGTGAGAATGAAAATTCTCCAGAAATCTTTAACAGAAAGAGAAAAGAGTAAAGTTCAAATACAGAATGGTTTGGATATATAAGCGCAGCAATTCATCTGTGCTTAACCTGTCACCTCCTGAAAGAGTGAAGAGAAGTTAATTTTCTTCATTCTTAGGAATATAATCAATGTCAATTTAAATTTATACCCTTCCTTGTGATGGACTGACTTTCCCCTTAAAATTAATCTACAAACCATTTATTAAAACACATCATAGTAAAAAGGGATACATAACACTGGTTTTGACTATCCATTTTTGATTGGCAGACACAGAAGAATGCAAGTGTAAGGAAATAATCACAAAAAAATCAAAAGAAATGGTAACATCAACTCTGACTTACCAGATGGTCCATACAGCTCAACTCTGTAACTAAACTTCCCTGTTACTGTGGTTGGTGGGTCCCACGTTACTGAGAAAGACTTTGCTGTAATGTTGCTCTTGGCAAAATTTTGTGGTGGGTCTTCTGGAACTTAAACAATATTGGAAAAAGTCTTTGAACATAAAATACTTTATATTAGGATGTCCAAAGACCCCATATCAGACAATACATTTTAAACATAAACATGTAATATTCTGAAGGGAAGCTATAAAAGAATACCTCATTAAAAATACTTAATTTCTGTACTAAGATAATTCTCAGGAAAGGTATCATGAGAGCTGATAGTATGCAAATAATCCCTAAGAAATAAAGATGAAAAATAATCTGGAAATTAGCCCTGAAATCATAAGAAGAGAAACTGACCAAAATTTCATTAATCCTAGACAGAGCAGAAAACTATGGCTATTGAAATTCCATCAAAGCAATTCAACTGTACATATCTAGGAGGGAATAAAATTTCTTTTTATCTGAACAGTGCTATCTATTTTGTATGTATGAAAGGGAACCAAGTAATACCAAATCATGTCAAGCAAAAGAATGATGTACTAGCAAATAGAAAGCCAGAATAGCACTCCTCTGGAATGTCCTTTTTGTATAGCTTTATTAACAATGTTCACACTACCTAAGCCATTATAAAAGTGCTGCTCCTGGACCTTGGTTTCCAATTCTAACTTCTCGGGGCATTGCAAGTAATCAAAAATCAACTTCACCTGGTGCTTAAAGATTCCTTCAGCACTGAACAACTTTCTGCAATAGGTGTCAATTGAGAACATAAGCACAGGAGTATCCTTATAATTACTTATTTCTCTACAAAGGCAAAGAAGTTTTAAATGCATTGCTATGCACTTTAATTCTTTTACCATTATTCTATTAACTGCAGTTCTTCATAGTTTTTCATAAAATTTGATCTGTCCTGAGCATAACTTTGGTACCTTTGACTCCTAACAAGTGACTGAACTCCCACTCACTGTACACAATTATATACAATAATAGATACACATTTTCAGTTGATTACATCAGGTAAAATTAAGTAATCATGAAAATACAAAACCATTGTACAGATAAAGACAGTTAGGACAGAAGTGTCTTGCAGCAGAAAATCAAACCTATACTTGGATCTTTTTCCACGTAACTCTGAGAACTTCCCTGCCGTGTGAAAGCCGTGCGCGCCGCACGTACCCGACTCTGGTGTGCGCACAATGGCACTGTCAATGTAGCCGGCTTCAGTGGTGACTGCAGACACTTCAAAGAGATAGGTGGTGTATGGCCTGAGGCTGGTAACCACAAAGCTGATTGGCTCACTCCAAACAGAGCTGAGCTGGCTTGGTGCCTCTGGGCTTGGTGTCACCGTAGTCTGCGAAAGAACTGTGGATTTCCCAAAAGTAGTTGAAGGAGTGGTAGTACTCCACAGAAATGATTCACTCTTATCCTATGAATACAAAATATGAAACATAATAAGCTGCATCTATAACTTGTAATATATGTGTAGATAAGAAAAGGCAGAGCAACTCTGAAAAAAATTACCCTAAGTTGGTTCTCCTTTTTGTACTTCAGTTTCCAAATTTAGGCAGACTGTGCGAGTACATTCTGTTAGTGACAGTGTTATAGATTCCTGCCTTATTCTAAAAGGTCTCAAATCTGACTGAGCAGGTTCATCTCTCTAGGATTCATTTAATTATTTCCAGTTTCCATTTTCGGCATTCAGTCTCCTCTTGGAAAAGAAGTTCCCTAGCGAGATCCTTTTGCCTCACATACATATATGTTCTATGTATAACATACATATATACATATATCATGGATAAAACCATCCATCATTAATCCATCATGTCAGGAGACAACTGAAAAATTGCAAGGCATTATGGTGACCAATGCTTATGGTTCAGTAGGTGGCAGCCTGCCTGCTCAGTGCTGAATTAAATCAGCCTGCTGCCAGGAACCTTCACAGTCCCTAAGATGATCTTCCAAATAAAAACTGAAACCAGAGTTATGATAACTTTTGTCACTTAAAACTTCACTTTTCATTAAAGCATAGGAAATTGGGGAAAAAAAAAAGATAAAAGGAAAAATGTTTGGTTACTTGAGGTTTAGATAATTGAGAAATTGCAAAACTGTGCTCAAGGTAAGAAGGAAAAAGAGAAGAAATATTCTAGAAGAGAGAATTTTCTTCAAGAAATTCCAAAAGGTTACAATAGTTACAAGTTCAATTCAGTAATAAGAATTATTCGGACTACAACCATATTTTGGAAAATCACTCTGCTAATCATGTTTGGTTTTTAATTTGGTATGAGAAGTATTTTAAAAATATTGAAATATGATGCACAGAATAAAGCATGCTTTTAAAATATAAAAAGCATTATCATACTATATAGAAAATAATACATTAACAGTGATATAAGTCTGCACTGACCAAAACAAACTCTGTAAGTTCTTGGGGTTTTTTAATTGAGTAGCATATAAAACAACAGAAATTAAAAACTGAAAGCTGAAAAAATTAGAAATTATCTATTTCATGATCTTCTGTTAAAAGGATGCCAAATTTCACCTTTCTTAGCATTTTCACTTTGATCAAGCTGAGCGTTTTAAGTAAAAGTATTCCATTTAAACTATTTTGAACAGAAAGGTTTTCTTCATCCATTTTATCCTGCCTTGAGACTAAATTTGTAAGGGTTTTGGGATTTTTCTGGAAAGCAAGTCCCTACATTCTTATGTCTCAAATTTTAAATGTAAAACTATATTTTGTGTAGTGAGTCTATTTCTAATTTAAAAGATTTATAGCACTTACATTACATTCTGGTAACCTCCCAGACAGAAGGTCCTCTACTTTAACCAAGACATCCTTCACTACAATTCCACTTCTTGCATGTTTCACACTAATCTTGAAACTAGTTATCTTTCCATTTGGTTGCCGAGGGAGAAACCAGATCAGATTTACAGCTGAAGAATTTAAGGCTTCAACTGTGAGATTCACTACTTTACCTGGAGCTTGAAAACAAAACAAACAAAAGCAGTGAGATAAACTTTTCTCAGCACTGAAGAATAGCAAATTCCCTTTTTTTTTTAATGTAATGCCATTTCTACCTTCCAGAATCTGAAGTAAATACATAAAAGTCATTCACAAACACATGTAAAGTAGCTGATATACAACTAGCTCTATTTCAGTCGACTTCAAGTGAGAAATATAATTATTTCAGTCTCATAATATATATATATATAGCAATTGATTTGATCAACTTAAGCAAGTCATCTACTGTTCCAGAAGCAGAAAAATTTTGCCCATTTATTTTCTGGTTAAGAGCATCTGGCAACACAGTGTGTTTTATTTCACTTTACCTGTGTCATCTTTTCAGCTATATTTAGATTTTTAGTAGCTTTAAGTAACTGAGTTAAATTGGAATATTCGCTATTACTGCATAAATGCTTCTCTTTGTATCCATGACAGTTTCTGTGGCCTTTTGTCAGAGCATCAGTATTAATCACAGGGCAGAGGAATGAGATGCAGCATCTAAATCACATTTTTCATGCTATTTTACATGTTGAACTCTCCTGTGAATTAGAGTCCTCTGGCCCTTTCTTAGTCGTGCCCACACGTGGCACAGTCAGCAGCAGGTCCTGCAGTAGCTTCCTTAGTACTAAGGAGAAAAGGCTTTTCACACTCTTTAAAAAAATAAAGCATTCCACAATTACAGACCTTCCGCAGGTGAATTGAGACAGCTCCTTCAAGCCTCATATTTAGTGCTTTCAGTCCTGCTAAATCTTTTTCAGATCTTTCACCTCTTTTCCCCTCCTCCCAAGCCACAGCCTTTATATTTAAATAATTTTATCTTCTGGCTAACTTTCTTACTTTAAATTTCACATCTTTATGTAGATTGAGATGTTTGGCTTTCTTTAGCCATCAAAGTAAAATTAGAACAATTTGAGAAGGTAAAAGTATAAATGTTATACCAGTAACACATAACTCACCCAGAATTTGAAGAAACTTTCCAATTACATTTATAGTAAGGCATTTTAGGTTTAATAAAAATGTAGACAGAAATGCTGCCCAAAGTAAAAAGCTTGTGTTCTCCTATGGAGAAATGCCACTGTAGTCCTCTGTCAAACATGAGTAAATAATAAAGCTCACAGAAATAAGGGTTTTTTACCAGCAGTAATGCACAAATAGTGAAGAACAAGGATTTCACGTAGATCCATGTGGCAAATTTACTACTCCTCCTTACACTGGGTTCATAAATTATTGCATTATTTGTGCACAGTGATGATTTTTTGCCATTAATTGAGATATTTCACTCTGCAGTGTGCACAGAAACAGAAAGCAGCCTAAACACAGATGGGCAGTCACTGCCTTGGCAGCACGAGTTCTGTATCCCTTTGAGACTGGTTCACAGCTGGACTGGTGCCAGCTCTTCAGCCAAGGCACAACTGCTTCTGGGGCATGAGTGACATCACAAACACTAAATTAGTAAAGATTATACAAACTCTGACTATGTTTTTTAATCTTCAAAACCACCAACTCAAATTTTCATTTGGAACCTTTTTTTTTACCTTTAGAATTAATACATAAAAATTTAATAAAATACATTCTGTGCTAGCTTGTTAGAACCCATCACTAAACAAATACAGACTGACTTAAGCAGACAGTGGCAGAGATGGTCCCACAACAAAATCTGTCTCCTAGAATTGTTGCAGGCAACAGCAGATGGATCCACTTGATAGGTAGCTCTGCTCTGCTGTGACCTTGCTTTCTGGAAGCTGCCTACCTAGAAACTGGCATAGGAAAACTCCAAGAGAAACAGACTTTGTGTACAAGAAACACCTCTGAGGGCACACCCTAAACGCTGTTGTTAGCAAATAGAACAAAATGAACTTTCGTCACTGAGTGACAGAATAAAAATAAGGATTTTGTTCTAAATGCATTGGAATTTGTTCAAGTATGACATTTGCCATGGATAATTTATTTGAACAAATTAGAGCAGCTTTAATCAAAAGAATTAACAGCTTTATTAAATTTACCACTTTCTGCAGTCTGAAAAAGGAAAGGATCACTAAACACTCCAATACCAGCACTGTTCTCAGCAGCAACCTACAGAATAAAGAAAAGAATCTATGTTAGAAAATCTCCAGGGAATATGAAAATCCTAAGGATACACAGAGATACAGCTTTTCGCTTTTAAACTATAAACATACAAATGAATATGCCTTTTATAGTTGTGGTTTATGTTTAATACTCAATGTTCAAATGCAATAGAATAAAAGGGGGAAAGTGTGTAACAGCTCAAGAAATTGAGAAAACCACATGTGAATATCCACACATCAAAAGAGGATGCCTATTTTCTGAGTCCCTATTTTATGCAAAAATCAACAGCAAAAATAACATCAGTAACACTCCTTTTTCTTGCCACAATACACTTAAACCAGATTCTGCATTCTTGTTTTATTTACTATAACTTAAAAGGGTAAAAAGGAGATAAGTTCTCTTTTATTCCTCTGCCTCCTGAAGGCCAGCAAGAGCAGGTCAACCTTTCTCAAAACAGAAACCCAAGGAAAGTCTTTTGGCAGAAAGGCAATAGGTCAGGGGACTGTAGATGCACTTCATGATGGAGGTGCTTCAGTGCTCATGATCATGGCAGGGCCCTCCCACAAAAGAGCAATACATTGACACTTTGATAGAATTTATGGAGATAAACAAAACAAGAATGCCATTGCTCTGCAATATAGGATTTGGTGACAATCCAACTCAGTGATGGGCCATGGCATACAATGCTTACAAAGAAAGAGGAACGAAGTCAAACTCCTTATTTTGAAAGGAAGTAAAAGGCAGAACAAAAGGCAAACAAGAGTAAAATTCCAACAGTGATGGTGAGAGGTGTCTGAAAGAAGCAGCAAAGTGAAAAGCTCTCCAGCAAGGTTATAGCTGACAATGTCAGGCAACAAAGGTGTGGCCGTGGGGCTTAGGGAGCTGACAGTGCAGGCTGTGGGGAATGCAGAGTGAGAAGGGGTAGGTATGAAAAACTAAATGTGGATCACTGAAGTGAGACAGCACACAGAGGGCAAAAGAAAACAGGAAGCCTCAGGCCAGAAAGGGAAACTTGTTCTAATAACTCCTGGGCACTAAACTGTGCATTTTCAAAGACTGTAAAGTTTAAATAAAAGGGCAAAGCTACAGCAGACAAGCACATTAAAGAAACACAGGTAGCATTGAAGACTTATTCTAGGATGTCAAGAAGAACATGTGTCACTAGCTAGCTCCTTCCTAAGCCATACAAACACATGCACACTCACCTCATGACTACAGCCAGCCCTACCCACTCGTGCCTCACAGGGACAATGACTTGACACATCCTTAGGCATTGATGAATTCTACAGTAATTGCAGTAGCTAAAGAAATTGCCTGGAGATCTTCAGGGGGTTGACATGCAGTCAGGAAATTCTGACAGTATTTAAATTAGACTACATAAATCTGAAGCTATGTCCTCACTTAAACATTGTTTTTACCTCATCTCAGGGTAGGCATTGTAGAAGGTGTTCAGAAACAAAACTAGCATTAAAACAGACATAGAAACTCCTACCTCATATGTGCAGTTTCAAAGCAACTGAATGGAATGAAGTAAATCAACAGATAATTTAATTTAATTCTTGGTAGTGAAAAGAGGAATCTCTCCAAGGTTCTTATGAAAGAATAAGGCAGGCAAAGAATTGTTTGACAAATATTTCCAAGAGAGTAGCAGTTAATTTCTGTCCATCTGAAGTCATCTATGGTTGAAGAGTTCAGAGATGGATCAGGAGTATCTAATCTCAATGCAAACAATTTCCATATATAGAAGACATGTTTTCCTGGATCTGGCTGAGATGATCTAGTAATCTACATCTAATATGCAAAGCACACCAATCATTTGAAATATTAAATCTCAATGAAGATAAGGAAGGATTTAGAAGTTTCAAAAAATTCTACCCTTTGCTTTTTATGTTTTACCATATAATACCATGTCAATATGAATATCAGTAGAAAAAGGGACATTTCAGTACAAGTTTGACTGGAATATTTTTAAGTAGATTTAAAAAACACAACTGTAAACAAATATCTTGCTAATATATATTGTTATATGCCAACACTAAATAACATGGTCCTTCAGAAAACTACAGGAACCTACTATAAACTCACACAATTTACAATAAATCAGATTCAAAGTACTAAAAGGCATTTGTAAAGCTTTTACCATAATTTCGTAAGTTGTTCCAGGGTTAAGACTGGTGAGAAGAACTTCCAAACTATCTGGCTTTGTTGTGACCTGTGTATAAGCTGTTTGCATCCATGGGCAGACTTCTTTATATTTAACAACATAGGACAGAATTCTCCCATTTGGATAGAGTGGTGTGTTCCATGACAGCAGAATCCCAGCAGAACCCACTCTTTCACCTGCAA
>VZRX01002446.1:250857-320011 GCA_013398075.1 Notiomystis cincta
AAATAGACTGTATTTTCTTCTTGTCCAAACACTTGTAAATCTGATGGTGGATCAGGATCTGAGGATGTAAATTTTAGATTTAAAATAATATATGCTAATTTAAAGGAAATTGACATCTACAGAATAGACAGCTGTAATTCATTATTTTATAGCTCCATGTAGAAAGAGATTTCATTTTGTACTAAAAAAGAATTTAAAATAAATGAAAAAAAAGCATGTCTATACACTAGAAACGGAATTAGAAATGAAGTCAACCTTTGTCAATTTCTATGGAAAAGTTTTATCACCCTAACATTACTCCTGATTCACTTGGTGGAAAAATCCCACTTAATGCAGAGGAGACTTGTTTGTATTTTAAAAGCTTTTACATACTTAGTCACTTCCAAAGATGTTTATATTGAAAAGAAAAACTTATATGCATTAAATCAGACATTGTTAAGATGCATGGATTTAATAAGGAATAGCTTTTCTTAGACAACACCTTAAAATATAAAATCCTTAATTATCTGAAACCATGGAAAGTCATTAATAAACTTACAGGTGCTGATCTTGAGGATGGTAGGGCGACTTCTTTTTAATCCATTGGTTGTCACAATATTGATTAAGAAATCAGTGCCTGGCAGAAGATGATCAAATTTGTGCATTCTACAAAGATTAAAAGAAGGGATTGTGTTCTTTAGGATTCTAAAAATGCATCTATGTTCATATGTTAATTCTTTATATCTTTATGGATATGATTTACACATGGTATGTGTATACATGTTTATAATTTGTGCATCAAAAATATTTTAGGAGTATAAAAATCTTAAATAGGGTACATTACACTATGGTTCACAGCAAGTTCCAATACTAGAAAGTCTTAAATATGGAACTGAATTTCCAGAGTGGCTCACAGGTTCTACTGGTCCTCACCCCAAAGCAGTATTTTGTTTACTCTTCTTTGTATAAACACATCATATGAGAATTTCAATTTGATTAAAAAAATGCAGTTCTTAAAATACATGGGCATAGTAATATGCATCAACTAAACCATCAAATACATATAACATATAAATAACAGTACAGACTACTTATTTTAAATATACAGGGAAACAGCTGCTCTGAGTTCATGCTAGTTATTTTTAAAATGTAGTTATCATACCTCACACCAGAAGGCAACACTTTTTTCTCGTTGAAGACCTTATTGGTTATTGAAAGAACATATCCATCGAACATACTTTGGGCTGGTGGCCAGGTAACAGTTATTGATTGAGAGTCTCTGCTACAGTTCAGATATTTGACTGCACTTGGTACTGTGTGACAATAAAACAGAACACATTGGTTCCAAAATACATTTTAAACACACTTCTTTATGACAGGCCTCTCATTATCAGAATGCAATGAAAACTCCACAAAAACTATGTCATGTCCTTCCTTATCTCAAGGACATGCAGACTGCTGCCACTGCAGTAACATGTACAGAGACTTTAATTATTCAGGAAATCCAGAGCCAAATTCCTTGTTCATCTGTAATGCTGCTGAGCCCAGTTCTGACATCACTGATGTGGAGTTCCTGAAAAATGGACAATTCCTCAAGAAAAGAACTGTCAGTATAATAAGTAATATACTGTGCAGAGACCTAAGTCCTTTCTAGCACAGTATCTTTTATTCAACAGTGGTCAAAAGCATGTCTCCAGAAAAAGCAAGGATTGCACAGGGTGGTAATTCCTTTCATTAGTCCCCCAGACTGCAGTTTGCAGCCCAAGGATTCCATGAACCAAAGCTGACTTCTATTTCTATGTAGTAAATCTCAGCAGAATTTTCTTTTATGAGTGTCTTTGGTCCCCACTTGAACCTATGACCACAATCATCAGAGAAAATACCTTGTGCCCATAGGTTCTGCAATTTACCTACAAATTTGACAAAAAAGGATTTGCTTTTGCTTCTTTTCTACTTTCTGTTTTCTAATTTCAATTCCTTAGTTCTTGAAAAGGAAATGTGAGAGAATTATGATTTACTTGCTCCATGATTGCCACTCCATGATTTGTCCTCTCACAAATGCTTTTACATTATTCTGTACCAATTTTAACTCAGTGGTTCCTTGAATGCAAAACATTACATATCTTTGACCACATGTGCTGAACATTTTCAATCACATCTACTGTGCTTGATTTTTTCACATTAGTGACCTTTTAGAGGAAACAATAACATGCCACATCTAATAGCCTGAGAGGCCATGTCCCCAGGTTCAACCAGCTGGAAGTACTAGAATAGAGGAGACCTACACTGCTGAAAATCAAATGTCCTAACCTAAATAAAACTAAATGTAGAAAAGCACAAATTTACTTGTGATGTAAGGGGAGGCCAATGAGAAAACACAATAAAACTAATTTAGTTCTGGACATTTAAGTGTGTTAAAAATAATAGCTGAAGAGAAACATTAAAGCAATAAAGAGAAGTGTAAGAAAAAAAATTGTTTTCTCTAATGTTGGTAGCCAGACACTGTTCAAGTATCAGTTACTGGACTGCACAGATGTTTGAATCAATATGAAGTTAACTTGGGCAGATCACTGCACAGGAACTACATTGAGATTCTTAATGGCGCCTTGCAGTCAAACAATAAGAAAAATAACAATGAAAGGGAATAAGGAGAATATTACAAAAATGGTTGGATTACTTTTCTTTGTTTGAGACAAAAATAAAATAAAAGAAGAAAGCAAGAGGTATAGAGGGAGTAAAGGAAATGTTGAATTTGACAACATTGTGGTCTTACCTGTCTCAATTTCTTTTGTCACAAAAACACTGTCTCTGAAACCTTCCTTCTCTGTTCGAATTGCAAAACTGTACAGTTTTCCAGGACTAAGGTTGGAAAACGTCGCTGTTTCTTGCTTGACTTTCTGGACCTAAAAAATCCAAAAACAGATTTCACAGAACCGCTTACAAAATTTGCTTATCATGTATAAACCACACAACCAACTATTTCAACGGGAAATAAAGCCTTTAATTCAGCCTCTGACTACTTAACAGAAGACTGAAAGACAGCTGCAGTGTTTACCCAGAGGTGGTGCTCTACCCAGCATACCTGGAAAGGGCTTTCACAGTTAGCACAGGTAACTTCGTACTGCTCGAAGTCTCCGTCCGCGCGCTCCCAGGAGACCTGGATGGAGCTGTCAGTAACGTCACCCTCGCGTACGCCCCGCGGGGCTGCCAGACCTGCAGGGGGGCACGAAACACAGCGCTGTTCAGCCCCCTCAGGTGCTGCCCAGGCTGTCTCCTGGGGAATGGGAAAGTGAAGATAATCAGTAAGAGACAAACAGGGGGCAAAGCCTGATCTCAGGCATGCAGAGGCACAGCAGCTCCAAAACAGAGAAGGGAAAAACACAGAGAAAGAAAAATAATATATAGTAATGCCACTATTTCAGAAAGATTGCTTGCTTTTTTAGTCTTAAAATTACATGAGGTTGAATATATATTTCTCCCTGAGGGCAGAGCTGGCACTCCCAGGTGGGAAAGTTCTCCAGGATGAAATAAACTCCTCCAAAAGCATCATAAAGAGTTGTCAGAATGCACCTGAATTTTGGCAAAAGGCTCAGCAAAACTGGGTAGATCAGGATAGACAAATACACTTCATCCCTAATTAGTATAGTCTTGTTAGGTACAATTCAGATCACATTACATGAGAATTTCCACTCTTCTCTACATCTCTTTCATCTCCATCACAGCTGTTTCTGTCTGGAATACACCAAAATTTACACTTTTTCTAAGGAAAAATTGTGTACATGTGAGTGCTCGAATGTTTTATTTCTTCCAAATTTTTGAGGCTCCACAAGCATCAGAACAAGACTAGGTTTTATAAAGCAGTTTCCCACTAAATTTAAGAAATGCTGTCATAAGATTGATTAAACCCCAAGTTTTTATTATAACTATATTTTAAGAAAAATTAGCTTTCAAGACTTTCTTTATTTGGGGAAGATTTTTCTGTCTTGCCCTCATTCTCCTTTCTTCCTTACTTCCTTAGATCCTATTCTAATTTCTTCTCTTCTAACACTTATAATCTGAAAGAAACAGAGCAGAAAAGAATTTCAAAGGAAGATGATAAAATGTGAAAAGAAAAACTTATAGAAGTATAAGTGCAATAAAAAATAGGAAAGTCAAAATACAGAATTTTTAAACATTTTTTTAAAACATTTTTTAAGTTTCTATTGAAATTCCATTTTTAAAGGACTTGCTAGAAGGAGTCTCTTTCCATTATGTTTTTTTAAATGTCTTTGTAAATTAATTTGTTACCTTGGAGAATCTCGACACTTTTATTATTGCTTAAAGATGCACCATGAGGAATAAACTTAATAATTTCAAGGCACAGAAGTAACTCCATGGACACTCATCTGCTTTAAAATAAATGGTCAAAATGTGTCTTGTCTCCCATAAGGACAATAATTTAATACAGCCTAAATTCCTGAAATGCTTGCTAGACATTTTATACACAATATAAAAGCCATAATTTAGCAAGTTTAGAAATTATAAGATATTCTTATAGTCTTGTTTAAAAACCATCTAGTGTTAGTACAACTGTACTATGTAATTACTATGTAATTACATACACAGATTTATCAAGATGATTTTTGAACAGCATGTCTTCTCTATTGCTCTGAAATAAAAATAAAGTTTAAAAGGTTAAAAAATCAAGATTTTATATGGTGTAATTTAATAAAATCTTAAAGTACTCACATGTTTTTACATCATTTATGCAGTAAAAGGAGCTCAACATTTTCCCACTCTTTGTGGAGACACAGAAATCATATTCTCTTCCTGCAGTAAGGTTTCCAATTGTTATTTTGCCATCACTTTTTAAAATGAATGTTGCATTAGGTCCATCTTTACTTGTAACATATATGCCCTCAAATACTCCGATATCAGGCATGCGAACAAATAGTTCCACAGCTTTGCTATGAAACACATAAGGAACCACAATTTGAACAGGCTTGGGCTCTGGAAGAAAAGTAATTGCCACAGGTTAAACCAGTTGAAAATAAATTTAATGGAAACCACATAATGCATCTGCCCTGAGAAATACTCTTGCTGAGTGCAAATTAATAGCTACCATAGTAAAATATGTCATTGCTCAGAAACAATAAACAAGCTGCTCTTTTAACTATTTATCTCTGGAATTTCCTTCTCAACCACAACTGCACCAAGAAGGTAAGCAGGATAACTGGAAAACTACCCAGTAATGTAGATGTGGACAGGGAGATGACCATGGAGAATGAGATGCATTTGATGGATACAACATTGACGTGTTTAGTTTTCTCCCTTTGCAGTTGGCTCTGACAGCTGTGAAATATCCCATCCAGAATTTTGTCATCTGAGTCGTGAATGAGGTATTAAATCTAATCCTATATAAAAAATTCTGGAAAAGACTTAAGACCATTAACCGTCCAAAATACTGTAATCATTTAGAAAGAAATGACAACGCAGCATTTCATAAATCTATAATCTGACAGCTACAGCCTTTACATACTACATGTACAAATAAATCCTGATCATTCCTCTTACATAGGCAAAAAATTTGTACTGCACCAAAAGCATTTCAATATTTTGGTAAACTAAGATCCTTCAATAAACTCTTCCCTATCAATGGGAAAGATGTTTGACAAAAATGCAAAGCTTTTATTTTCAGGTATTACTACTTTAATTCTTTCCTAGCAGCCTCTCACTAATTGTAGGGCAATTCTTCCTCATAGTTCTCAGAACAACTAATCTCCAAAAATCAATAATGTGTTTCAACCACTCCAATATCTTTCTATCTCAAGGCAAATCAATGATTCACCCAGCTTCTTCTGCCAGTGGGAACAAGATTTCCAGCTGTGGTTCTCCTCACAGTTGTCACTAGTAGCAATATGTTCTCCAAGGCTGCGCTCTCTTTGCAAAAATTGTTAAGTTTGCTGTTGACAATTAGGATTGGATCTCTACATTTCATATTTAAGTTTGGACCCTTGCCTATTTAGCAAATTAACTTCATCTACAAAATCTATTAGGTGATAGCAACAGTAGTGGGACTGATGTGTGGATTATAGTCTGTAGTTTCCATCACAAACAGTGTCTTACTTAAGGTGCATTGAATGGTCTTCAGTTCACTCATAGTTCCATTTTTCACACTTGCCACTGCTATTTCATAAGCCATTCCAGGAATTAGGTCGTCAACCTTTAATTCTTCTGTACTGCTTAATAAAAACTTTTTCGTTTCACCTAGGCCTGCGGTGGGTTTCACTTGAACATAGGATTCCCGACACTCCTGTGGCAGCTTCCAGTGAAGGATGACACTCTCTTCTTCTACATCCTCTGGGTGAATGTAAACAGCTGTAGGTGGACTGACAGCTTGATCAAAGAAAAAGATATCATTATAAACCATACATCGAACCTACTATCAGTTTACAATCACTTTCCAATAATGCCTCTTGGTTTGTTTTTTCTTCTAAAATGTCAAGACCTTAAAGCTACCGATTCATTTAATTATTTCTTAAAATAGTTTGCAGGCAACTACCTGTTACAAGCAGATTCTGCTTTCTCATGTTTTCTCATAACAAATAGGAACTCATTTTGCGAGCACATTCCACTCCACTGGATATATATATTTTAACCCTTATGGAGTAAAAAGATGACAAAGTCTACCCTAAAAACTTTGAAAAATCATGGTAGTGTTTTAATTTTTCTAAAATTAAAGATACAAACTATAAATCAGAATTTATCAAGCAGAATGTCACTTCATTGGTTCATACTAATATGCTGTAAGTAGACGAATGAATAAATAAAGGGATTGGTACTTTCACAATTTCAGAAGGTTCTGAAGAATATCCCAACAAGCACAATCTGACATTGATTTAAAAATACATTTATGCCTTGAATTTTCAATTTAAAGTCTGTCTAGTGAAACAAATCAACTATAAAATGGATACATCACCTGTTGTGATTAATATAGGCTTTTCGTGGCAGCTTAGAGTTCCTTTCTCTGCTACATTCTGTAAATATAACTGATACTGGTGATAAGGTTTTACATTTCGTATGACTATTGAAGTCTTGCTTTTTTCAACTGGTAACTGTTCCCAGATGTTGGTTTCAGTGTCCAATATGTTGACCAGGTAGTAATGAAAAGAAACACTGGATGAATGCTGTGGAGGTTTCCAATTTAAATGTATTTCTGCAGATGAAACATAGGTAGCCTCTAACTTCTGGGAGTGCAACGGCCCTGTTGAATAAGATTAGGAACAGAAATATGATAATAATTTCTCATGCTTTTCACCAATAAATGTGGGGTGTATTGTTGTGTCATTTGTTTGTTTGTTTGTTTGTTTGTTTGTTTGTTTGTTTGTTTTAAATGGAGCCTGAAAACCCAAAAATACACCCTTACATACAGGCTAAATACTATTAGAGCAAATCTAACAAAGCAGTCTGGAGAGTGTATCAGTGACAGTGAATATTGATAAACAGAGAATACTCCTACTTGCTAATTGAGATTTTTCTGAATCAAATTGTTCCCTATGCAGAACCCAGTTTCCCCATTCAGGTCCTCTCTTGTATTTCAGTCAGTTCAGGCACACCATCCAAGACTAATGGCATGAATTACTCAAGTTCGTAGAACCACAGAATCAGAGAGTGTTTTGCTTTTGAAGGGACCTTAAAGATAATCTAGTTCTAACCCCCTTCCACTAGACCAGGTTACTCAAAGTCCCATCCAGCCTGGTCTTGAACACTTCCAGGGGTGGGGAGGCCACAGCCTCTCTGGGCAATCAGTTCCAGCACATCATCCCTGGTTCTTCCTATTATCTAATCTAAACCAACTCTCCTTCAGCTTGAGGCTGTTTCTCTTTGTCCTCTCAGTACATGCCTTCATGAAAAGTCTCTCTCCAGCTCTCTTGTAGGCTCCCTTTAGGTGCTGAGCAGTGCTATAATGTCTCCCTGAAGGCTCTTCTCCAGACTGAACAGACCCAAGTCTCTTAGTCTGCCTTCATTTTTCACCTCTACCAATTGTCAGATTTCATTTAGCTTCATTCAGATAGACTTAATTAGAACACAAGTTAATTGTGAATGAATATTACTTCTGCCACAGTGCATCATGCAGCAGGTCAAAACACGACGTATTTTTAAACCTTAAAGACCATCTTAATCTTAACTTCAGATGTTCAGGGATACTTCTGCTTTTTCCAACAAAGTCTTTTACATCAGATTGGAAGACATGCTTCTGCATTTCATCAGAAAGGCCAAAAAACATTTTGCTACTTTGACATCCAGCTTTACCCTTAAACATCAGTAGAATGTAGTAGAATGACCGTGTGAGTAAAATCATTGCAGTAGTGAGACTAAAATATACTTCACAGAAAAAGAATTTGCATGGTTTTCTGCTTGCAGCCACTGAAAACTTCTAAGCTTTTTCTCATCAAATCCAACAAACCATTTTAGTACAAAGCAAAACAAAGTCTTTGGAATCCACTCTACAAAATAGTAAAACCTGGATTCAGAATTCATGTTTAGATTTATTTAAATTTTCAGACAAAATATCAACACAGAAAACAGTGTAATTAAAGGGAAAATATAAAAAATACATGGTTATCTGGTTTTTACTGCAATTTTTTTTTTGTAACTTACTTGTTTCTACCTTCAGAATTGGACTTAAGATAATCTGTGCTCCTTCTGGGTTCCTTGCTGCTAATAAGAAACTGTAATGAAGGCCTGGAGACAACTGTCCAATTTTTGTTTGAGTTGTATTCACAGGCAAGTTCAGAATGTATGGTTTCCACGGATCAAAATAGTACTTGAGGACAAGTGCAAAGCCTGGCTTGATCCACGTGTCCGTACTGCTCCACACAAATACAGCTTCAGTGGCCTTGACATAATGCACATCGAACATGAAGTTTTCTGGTACCAGAGGTACTGAAAAAGAACAACAAAAATGGAAAAAAAAATTGAAAATCCTTGAAACCTGTCTCTTTTTATATTTGTATCTTCAAATATAAATATAATCAGGTCAAGGATTTTAAGAATAAATGCAAAAGACTGAAAAAATATTCTTACATTCATATTCACAAATATATGGTAGCGGTACATAGCAGAAAAATCCTGTGAAGAAATACTCTGGGCCAGTGGGATCTCTCTGAAGGGCATAGCAGTCAGTTTGATTTTCTGGTATCATTGACAGAGATGATATATCAGCTTTTAGAAGATAAGGAGATCCATCTGTCCACAAGAGATGACCTTCTTCCTAGATTAAAAAAATTAAAACCCATTTTTTTAGATTATATTGATAAATTATTAAGGTTTCTCTCATTACAAGTATATCTCCCAAATATCCAAAATTTATGTACTTCATTTATATAAGATAATTATATAGGCTTATTTTTAATAAAGGTTTCAAACTAAGAGTCTATCTCCTTTATTAAAAAAGATTACAAGATAATATAACATAGCATAATATAAGCTACATGGGTATATTTCATCATTACAAGAAGGACTTTAAAAATCATTATCAATCAAACAGTTTAATAATTTTGTATGGATAATTTTCTATAAAGGGTATTCACGCAAAAAATCAGTCAGTCAAAAATACTCATAAATTGAATCTGAAAACAAAAATATTTAGCTGAAAAAAACCCATGGCTAGATTCACAATGAGACGAGGAAATGTTATCTTTCCCCCTTCTCCTGTTTGCTGGTTTCTCAGCCATCAGGACACTCACTCACACCTCACTCCAGGTTTCTAACCTTTGAGGTACTTCCTGTTTTTCCATCAGAGCTCTACAAACCCTGGAGTGGGGCAACACAACATTTTGGAGGAAAGATGCTTTCACAATCTGCTTAGAGCATCACAAGGCAGGTGCCTCCAGTGGGACACAGGCTTTGGTGTCTGCACTGCAGTAACACATTCTAACATCCACAGGGGATGAATAGAAAACCCAGCACATCTAGGCATAGCACTGGGGCACGCCCCACAGGTAAAAGAGAATAAGTGCTTTCAGATGTAGCAAGTCTGTGGTCCTACAGGCTAACTGAATGCTTTAAGTACTCCAAGGGAGAAAAGAAAGTTGAAGTGTCACCATCATTTTAAGACTTCTCTTTTTATCCTTTATTAAAGATGTTCAGAAGATGGGAGAGGGAGGAAAAAACCAATTTTTTTCAGTTCTCTGACAAAATGATAAATCGTGTTTGTTGAGAATAAGCCTATTTATTCAATGAATTTGTTGTGCTGAAAAAATGAAGTAAAATACTGCAATATCTTTCATTTCTCAAGAGAGCAAAAACATTTTCAATGGAATCAAATACTTTTCTTTCGGGGGGACTTGTGCATATAGTCAGCCATTTCAAAGATGCTATATAGATCGATGTATATGTTCTTTTTTTATCTACTGATCTTCCTTGACACCAGAGTTAATGACAAGCAGGGGAAACCTTGAGATATTAGAATGACACAAACCTCTGCAGCAAGACTTGTAAGAGAAAGCTCAGCAAAGAGTCTTTGGCTGCCTTTTCCACTTCCTAACTGAAGAACTGCACTGAGTGTCAGGACAGACACGAGGGAATCACCAGAGTACTCCATTCATTCATGCAGGGAGCCTCATCTCCAGGGCTGCATTCCACAGAATGATCACCCTCATCAGGAAGGGTTTGAATTCAGATACACATCAAAGTAGGATTAAAGATGGAGAAACTGTGGGAGCCTTCCCAATACTCTTATTTATGTCTGTAGTTCTTCCCAAATCACACACACCTCACCAAATCATTCTGTAACAGATGTGGCATTAAGAACCTTTATCTCCCAGATACGAGAAACAGCAAATATTTTACAAGGAACACCTTGCTCCATCTACACTGGACAGACCTCACTAAGCTCAGCACTCAGCATTTCAGAGCTGCATCGACACTGAGAAAGCCAACCCCAGACTTCAATATCCCTAGTACTTAACAAGTGTGTGTAGACAGATTTAAAATCTGGTAATGCAGCACCACCTACAGGCAAAATAATATCCCCAGGAAATACACACAGACACACAGACACACACACGCACACACACACACACACAAAATTACAACTTAAGTATAAACTATGGGCTGTTTTTCCCCAGCTATGTCCTTCTAAAGATTTTCTCTATTTCTAAATATGAAGAAACAATGATTTTTCATCTAATTCCTAGTAACTATATAAATAAATAACCAATGTACTGTTTAGTAATTTTTATTCCAAAGGACTGGCTTCTCTGTTTCAAAATTCTCCCACTCCCATATCTGTAATAACAAAAAGATAAAATATACCAACCTTTAGGTCATTAAGACCTGTCCATAACATGATTATTCGACTGATTTTCTGGAGATATGACAAGACAAAACCATGTTCTTCTTCACTCCCTATGTCAAGGAGATGTGCCCCTTGTGAAGATGCTTCACAGGTTTGTTGTGCCACCTTCCATGGCTTGCTCTCCTTACCCATTTGGTAGCAGCTGCTTTGGAATGCCACCCACCCTTTGGAACAGGTGCCTATAGGTGAGCAAAGACAGGATTTTAAAGATATGCTGAATTACTCATGGCAGTGGTGCTGATTTCTTATAATTACACAGACATTTTGAGAACAATAGTGTTTAATTCAGTCATTATTTCAACCCTCAAAACATTCACTAATTATAAATCAACACTCCTTCAAAGTCCTGAGTGTTCTAAAAAATCTGATTGACTGAATTAAAAGCTACAACTGCAACCCAACAAAGAGAAAAAAAAGAGAGATCCATTTATCTCTAGAAGAGAAATTAATTTTTAAGTTTAGTTTCTGATGGTTCCATTTTTTTAATTATAAAAGTTAATTTAACTAATAATTTGCTTTTAATAACTGCTTGAGTTTAGGAAAATAATTATTTCCTTGAATTTGAGTGTATATAATTTCTTTTTGTGTGTGTAATTTTAAAAGTTTTAAGTTGCTTTATGAGAGTAGCATATTTAAAGGAATGAGACGTAATATCCTCAGCCTTGTCTGCCTCACAGCACTTGTAACAAAATAGCACAGCTAAGCTTGCCACTCAACAATAAAAAAACCATAATTTTGAGTGCTTCAGAAAGTGTTACAAATCCTTACCAAACTCAGGATTTTCTTTGCCTTTTCATTGAAACTACACAGCAAATTCAATCCATAAACTCCAATAATCTCAAGGCTTAACTTCAACATTGACTTGACTCTATTTTAGACTGCAAAAATATAGTTATCTTAAAATATTTGTCCATGCAAATTTGAATTCTTGCTCCTAAAATACTATGAAATATTAATTAGAAATAATCATCCCGTGTCATTACCATTCAATTTATTTCCTTTTTGTAGAAATAACATCCATATCTACTAAAATACTTAAAACAATATAGGATTTTACAATTTACTCTTAAGTCTTCTAGAAAATATGCAGTACTAACTTGCAATTATCATGACCACAAGAAACTCTAATATATATACCTGTTTCAGCTTGAATATCCAGTGTTTGAGATACATTTACAAATTTAGGGTTTAATTGTTCAAATATAAACTTAAATGTATATATGGTGGCAGGTGTCAAATTTCTCCATACAAAGAATCCACTGGGACTTTTTATAACCTGAGAAGTACCATTCAGGAAAAGAGAAACTGAAAATTCTTTGAGCATTGTACTCCAATTAAAAGACACTGTAGTAGCTGTCACAAATGTTTTGATGTCATTTTCTGAAATTCCACCTAGTAGATGACAAAAAAACAAACAGTTTTTACCACAAAGGAATAATTAAGTCAAAGTTTTATTTCATCGATATTATTACTTTTTTCTTTTGAGAAGGGATGAGGGACAGAGGCAATAGAGGAGGAAATGTAGAGTCATTTAAGAAAGTCATGGTTTTCTTTATTTTCATGGTACATTTTATGTCTGAAGCAAGCAGAGATAAAAGTGCAGGGTTTCAGGAGTGTTTTAACTGTAAAAGTACATATTTTGATAGAATATCAGTTAACAAGTAGATGCTAAGTGCAGTAACACATCAGCAGCCCAACCATTTCCTGTAGCTTGTTGAATGTTCTTTTAGCAGCCAATGGCTGCTGCAATGCTTTCGACTTACTACGTATTTTTCCCAACTATGTTGTTTGGATGCAGATACAAGTCTGTATTCCAAAGCTAATATGAGCTTGCAATGTGTACAAAGGTAATGCTATAAAGTATTTCCACTGACAAAGTGAAGATTGGAAAGCCTCTTTATTCTAATAACCAGTAGGACTTGTGGTCCTGAACAGATTTACATCTATAAACCATGTTTTTATAAATTCAGCGGCTAAACTAATAAATTTTTATACTGAAAGTCTGTCCTGGTTAGTCCCAATGCTAAGATCTTCAAAACACTTATTAACCATTTTAAGGACGGCTATTTCACCTGCTATAAAGGCAAAACAAATTTTTTTTAAAATTTATATAAGACAATGACTCTATATCATTATGACATTGCCAGGCTTTAAGTAACTTACTCCATTGTCCTCTTTTATAAATTTCTTCTCCTAGAATTACCATAGTATAGCAAGACCTTTAATATTTAAAAATCTTTCAAACTTTTATATCAATCTCATATTTTAGAATTGTAACACTAACCAAACACATTATATAAAATTATTCCCTCAACACTTCATGGTTGGAAACATACATCAATCAAAGTTTCTAAATACATGAGTAACCTCAGGATCTGAACACATACTTTTCAATCTTCAGTATTAGACTAACTAGAAAGGTACTAAAATATTTTTGTGCTACTCGACTTACGTGTCTTAAATGATTTTACACTTAAGATTCGGCCATTTTTCAGGGATTCTATTGTGATATCATACTCCTTGCTTTCCTCGAGCAGAACTGTGGTACTGACAAGTTTCTGTTCAACTTTAGAAATGTTTCTTACATTCTGCAATTTAAAAGAATTTCTGAATATAGTGAAAGTAATAAAATGCAGTTTATAAGTGATCTATGAAGCTTTTAGGAGAGCTTATATTACTGCACATCAAACTTGAGGCTGCAGTTACACTGCAAAATACCCAATGCTTTTAAAACAAAGCCTTTTAGAAATCACATTAATAACAAATACATTCATATTAAAATCCTCATATTTTCTTTAAATTCCAGAATATCCTGTGCTCAAAATAAGAACAATTCCTTCCTACAGAGATCTAGGGATAGCATCTGTGCCTCTCCTGGAGAAGTTAGGCTCCTCCTTCAAACCACAGTACCTTGCATATTCTTAAATTTGAGCATATGACTATCCATCCTCATTCAACAGCATACTCAAGGGTCTTCTGAGTCCCACTGGCTTCAGTAGGACTCTGTAAGAGCACACATAAATGACATGAATTAAAAAATCCAATACATTTTTTCCAAACTTTTTCTTTATTTGCCATTTTCCTTTTTTTAGAAAAAAACAACAAACCAAACAAAACATTACTGGCATCTACAATTTAAATAATATGGAACAGCTTATTGCTTAGATTGATAAAATATACTTTTTGACTGAAAGCATCTGCTTGCTGGTAGGTCACCATATAATAGTCTGGATCCTCTCCTTTGGGCAGTTCAGTCCACTCCATCAAAACTATTCTAGGAGGCTTTTTTGCTTGGTCACAATCTAGACACTCTGCACCCTGCAACACAAACATACATCAATGCAGCTTAGTAGAAATGCAGCAAATATAGCTCTAACTAAGTAATTAAAGTCTGTCAAATTCATCTGATTTTACCTGGAGCTTGTCAGCTAGCAATCATTTTTACATGAACCAGTATCACCAGAGCTACGTGTGACACAGAGGCCTCCTAATTTCTTACAGGTTCTGCAGATACAGGTTCTAGTTTTCTTTCTGTCTCTAGAGGTGGAAAAATCATGTCAGCTGACCCAAATATGAGAGAAACCAGTCATCATTTTATATTAGAAACAATGTCAGAGATTCAACTTGCAATGGTCATACTGCACCCACAGTTACAGGTAGTCAGGAGCTGGAGGTCTCAGTTCTATTCTTACATTACATGTTAAAAACTTTAGTGGCATCACTCTCAGAATTTTCAAATATTTTAATAAACAACCACATTCAAGAGGTAAAGAAATAATTTATTAAACACCTCCCTAGTAATCTAATTTATTCATGGCAATGTAAATTTCATTCAGCACTTCAGCTTCTTGAAGAAGGGAGCTCATTCTAGACATAAGTCTTCTGTATTTTTGACACTACCCTTTTTGATAATTTTACCTGTCATTGAAGAACTTTGGCTTAACACTTAGAGAAGCAGGTGCCTTCTCCAAATTTCATTTCAAACCAGAAACTTAAGGGCTGCTTTGATTTAATTTAATATAAACCTGAATCACATCTAATGTCCAAAGGAATTGGTGCATGTGATGCCCATCCCTACCATAAAACATTAATGAAAGACTACAGTTCTGTCTTTTGTAATCCATTTTTGCTTTCTTAATGAATTGAGATGACAAATAAATGCCATCTTTTGCAATAAACTTATAATCTACTTCAAAAAACTAAGCCAAAATAAAAATCAAATATGAACTCCTAGGACACCAAAATAAAAGTTAGGAGTTTTATTATTATTTTAGTTTGTGTTGTTCTGTAAAGCAATCTGTCATGCACAAAAAAAACCACCAAACCAAACCAAAACCATAAAAAGCAAAAACATTTGGCTGTTCATCTTGGTTTTGTTTTTTTTAAGTACAGCTTACTCTGGAATTCAGTTTGGCTTAACATAACTTCCTTTAACTAATGAATAACTAACATAACTATAAATCTTTCAGTATTTCAGTGTTCAGAGTTTAGATTATACATTGTGAAGTATAAACTTTGTAAAGTTTATAAACTCTATAAATCCTTTACAAGAGGTTATATACCACCTCTGGGATAAATTGACACAATATACTTATAATACTGATGGCATATGCAAAAGTGTTTAAGGAATATTTTTTCCAGGAAAATTTGCAGATTTTTAATTCACTGTATTGGGTGTATAGTTGGCTTGCATTCACAGAAAACACAATCTGGCTAGCCTAGACAATCCAAAGGTTAGGAAAATCTGATTTAAAAGACAAAAAATATATATTTGGTAATAACTGAATCAACCATTTCTAATAATTTTCCGCCACCAGCAGCTGTATGCCATTTTACTATACATAAATACATCCTACTTAGACCTAAAAATCAATAACTGCATTTTCAAGTGTACACAGAAATTGTTCCATGCTTACACCTAATGAGAGGGATTTAGAATGTCCCTTTTTGTTGCCAGCACCTTGTTATGACTTTTTAGGCCCTTATATAAATATTGCAGCAATTTAAAAAATAAACCCAAAATTATTAAATTGACCAAAAACTTAAGGTTCAAATCTATCTCCAGGCTATCTACACAGGAGCCAGGAGACCCAAACAACTATTGACTTCTGCTATCAACTGCTTCTCAACATAAGACTCAAGTAGGCTTCTCAGTCTGAAAAAGAGGAACTTGAGGGGAAATACAGCAGAGATGTATAAAATATTCAGTAGCCAAATGTGTGCAGAGATTGATTTTCATTTTCTCTTCAAGTACAAGCACTGTGGTGGGTGAAACACAGCTGGTATGCTCCAGATTTAAAAAGGGAAAAAAAGACAGTTCTTAACAAAATTAGTTGTTTATCTTAAAAAGTAGTTTATTTTAAAGCCTATAATGAGTACTAGAAGTTTCAATGGGCCAGAGGAGGTCCATTCATCTTTTCAGAAGTTCAAGTTCATAGAAGAGAACTACAGTGAAGCTCACAAATTGCACTGCAAATGCACCCATCTCAAAAAGTCCTTAAGCTGCAAATGGTGGAAAACTGACACAGTATAGGTAATTTTCATATGCTATTTTTACAGTCCTCCCTAAGGGTCTGCCTTTTACCACTGTCATAGGTATGATAATGAACTCATTAAAGCTTTTAATTCACACCATACCTGTCTAAAACATGGCTTAAAGATGCTGGGATCTCTTACTTCTGGGGAATAACTTTAAACCCAAAGCAGCAGGCAATAAAGCAGATTAAAGATCTCAAAAGAGCTTCCAACTATTTAAATAGAAGGAAGACTGTGAATGTTCAGTAGCACTAAATGAGAGCTCCCTGTGACTGCTAGAACCACAGGAAAAAAAAACAGTCAAATCACAAACCATCAATTTTCAGCATTCACTTCGCCTCGTTATCCACCCCCACAAAAGAGAGTATTTTCCTTACCTTAAATAAATATATTAATAAAAGCAGAAGAAGACCTGGTTGATCCATAGAGAAAGAAATTAGTTTAATCCCAGTATCTCTTAAATGTTTGTATCAACAGAGCTTCAAAGCAAAATCATGTCAGAAAATCCTAAGAAGGGAAAAACTAATACATGCATTTATACTTCAGAGGCAGCCAATGGTGCACCAGAGATGTGTGTCTTTGCTCTGGCCCTGCCTCTTCCCAAGCCTCATATCGAGTTTCCTGAGATCCTTCAATTTCAGTGAACTGTGGATGTGCCTGTTGTTCACTAGGCATTTAAAAACCCCTGTGTAAAAATATGTGGTTTTTTAGTTTTTATGCGATTACCAGATCAAAATTCACTGCAATCAGTGCTACCCCTTACTTGTTTTCCTTCTGAATCTGGTTGTTTTCTACAGTAAACATTTCTATCCAGATATTCCATGATCAGGGTACAAAATAAACCCTAAACCACTTTTCTGCAGAAGTACTAAGCACAGCTGCAGAACCATTGGTATGTTTAATGACATTACAGAGGTCCCACACAAAGTCCCCAGTATAAGCACCTATAAATAAAGAATGGACAAGAATTCATACCAGTAGGACCACTGATCCATTTCCTTAAGGCTGCTGAACAAGAACTTGCCTCAGAAAAAATTTACTGTGTGACACTTATCTTTGGCCAGATCTGAAGCAGCAATTTCAGAATTGAATTTATCTCAACATAATTCCCAGTGCCCTAACTTTTCCCCAAATGATAATTTTAATAAAAAAATTAGTTTTCCACTGTTTTCTTTGAAATTAAATCAGTTTAATAAGTAGATAAAAATTGTTTACAGATTATAAAGAAAATAAAAATCAGTGCCATGGTATATGTGTACCATGAAAAAAGCAACATTCGTACTATTTACTTTGTATTTTCTTAGATGCTATCATCACATCATTCTTCTGTCTTGAGATACCATCTTGTTTTTCAATGGGCTGTTCCTAATTTTTACTAAAATCTGTATCCCACTGAACTGTGAATTGTGAAATAAAGAATGAAATTATCAACTAAAGCTTTATTTAGAACTTGTAGTAAACAGGGCAGGCTTACTTTCACCAGAAAAATACCATGTTGTAGCTTTTATGTTATCCTGACTCAAAGCCACACACAGCAAAACAGAAGTTGCAATGAAACCCCAGATCTCAGAACACTGGGTCAATCCCCCTGTCAGAGCAGCAGAGCACAAGGGTGTTGTCACCTGAGTGCTATTCTAGCTATCAATAACAAAAGTAAGCTACTGCCTAGTCAGCTGTTTGGCAAAGCAGACATGCTCCATTTTTTTTTTCCAGAGGAATTTGTAGTCATCAGGCACAAAGGGAGACTTTATTAACAATGTGATTTTCAAGACACCAGCAGGAGCCCTCTCTGTGTTAGCCCAAATAAATTAAATGTACATGGCACATTCCACTTTAATCAAAAGAACACTCCCCAAAACATAACCACATTCCTTTTATTCAGCATTTCAAGTGATTAAGTCTTGACATCTTTCACTATTGGCTTCCTCCAGAATATGACATCAGTACAGAAAATGGTCTTCAGGCTCCCCCATAAATAACTACTTGTAAAGCTAGAAACTACACATATAATACATTTATTCAGATTATTTCCTTGAAGCAAGACTCTCAAATCTCTGATCTTAGGGAATCATTTACCACTGATTTCAATAGATTCAGGACTACGTAATTGGTCTATATATAGAATTATTTTTCCAAATAGGCAAAAATGACAGTTCTTAAATGATCAGTGTATGGCTGCCAAGATCTAGTCAATGTATCTTATTTGCTACAGCTCATTGTCTTTCACTTCTGAATATACCTTTCCTTCCTAAACTGTGATGACCTGTTAATGGATAGATAATTCTTTAAGTTTCTTATTCTGTAGGAAGCTTGCACATTCCACTTGGCATTTAAAGAAAGATTAGACAAAATTTAGTATACATGTTATGCACAAACCACCTCCACCATAACCTTTTCTCAATAAAACCCTTTTTTTCTCTTGCATTAGTGTGCTGAAGTTTATCCCTCAAAAGATTTTTTACATACATGTTGTGAATGTTTTTTGAAAATATATTCCCCAGAATAGCTGAGAGTGTGTAACTGTATAGATTTTCTGCTTATGTTCTGGCCTTCATGCTCTGTCCTCCATGATGGGTATATTGCTATGGCTACGTGTGACAACTCATTTATGTTTTATTCCCTGTACTGGAACACACCCTGTGAGATTTTTCCTTTGGACAGTCACCCATACATGATTACAGCAGCAGGATCATCTCAAGGTAACACCTGGAAAAGGTTCTGATGAGACAGAACTTAAAAAACATAGTTCAAGTCAATATTTGCCATTGTCATAGTATTCCTGAGTGGTATCTACATGTTTATTTGGCAGTAAGTTTTTACACAAAGTTGAATCTCTGTAGTATTTGGAAATTCGATTTGTCCTTTAAATTCTTATAAAAAGCAAAAGGAAGAAAAAGAGATGGAAAGAATTATATAGAACTAATGCATAAAAATAAAATCATTTAAAAAAAATTATTATATATGCTGTAAGCTGAGTTTATCAGCTGGGCAGAAGATCAAGAAAAAAAATCAGGAAATATAGAGTGTGAAAGGAGGGAGTAAGGAGCCACACCTGGAACAGAATTTTGTCACTGCTGAAGCACTGTGAAGAGCAGAGTGACCATTTGTAATCCCAGAGTGGGTTGCTGTAAATGCCTCTGCCTCTCAGTATATTGTGTGGCCTGTACCCGTGTTCAAACACCAAACCTCAGGCTTGATCCTGCCCTAAAATTTCACCAATACACAGGTGCATGTATTTGGGAAAAGCTCTGTCTGCAATGTGGAAATAAATCAAGCAAATGAATTATGTTTTACTTTTTATTTTTAGTGTACAGCTTTGGCTAGCTAAAAATGGGAATATTAGCTGCCTGTATAGCTATACTCTCAGATTTTATTAATGAAAACACATAGTAAGTGGCTTAAACCTAATATTAAAAGCTGTTCTTCAAATTCTACTTGTACATTGGTCTTTACAAATTACCTGGTAAAAAGGCAATGGAATTATGAAAGTCTAATACAAATAATATGGCAAAGACTTACAGTTTTATAGAAGCATATTCAGGTACAATTTGATTCCAAGTGTAGAGATATTTTTATGTTAATCTCTAAAATATCTGCATAGTTTTATGGCTAAGATTTTATATTGCATGACTTCTTCTGCAAGCAAGGTAGGAGAACAGAACAGTGGAAATGAAGGAATGAAGGGCCACTGGAAGCAGTTACAAACAGGAAAAATGACAAGGCATGGTGGGACTGCAGCACAAGGCGTCCTCTCCATCGTGCACAGTTCCTCACATTTTCCAATGACAGCGTGGGAGTTTCAGAAGCATGCATTCCCAGCCTTTCTTTTAGGGGAGTAGAAATTATGCTAGTCTTAGTTTTAGAGGGGGTAGAAGGGAGGGAACTCCGTGGGTGTTAAAGCTCTTCTAGTCAATAATAAACGGACTAATTAATTTTGGTATTTAACTAAATAAGGTTTGAGTTGGATCAGCAGCTCACAAGACGCCTGTGCAGACAGAGTTACACAAAATTTGAGGACAGGGCTTGAGGCAGGAATGCAGAGTTGAAGAGGAATGAGAAAGCCAAGACAGAACTATAAACTGCATATACATTAATATTTAAGTTGCAGACAGGAAACATGGAGCAGAACAGTCCAGCCACACTTCAGGCTCATTCAAACACTCTCCCTGGTGCAAGGCTTGCAAGGGCTAGCTCACCTCATATAAAACACTTCATATTCTGCCAGGGTCACCTTCCTGGAGCTAAAAGGGCTGGGTGGGCTGTCCAGGAAAGGGTTCATGAGTTTTAACAGATGTTCTCTTTCTGACAAGGCCAAAGGAGCCCAAGGTTGAAGTTTAACTGTAAAATGAAAGACAATCTTAGAGCCACCTTATCCAGCTCCACTGAAGATGTAAGAGTTTGCTGCAGGCTTCAGGGAGAATCCTGGCAGTCCTACTGACTGTTGCATTTAAAAAAGAAAACTGTCTAAGTGGCAAAAAAATTTAGTTTAATACCATTTATGTTATTGCAGGTTGTCATGAAGTTAATTTTAAACATAATTTCTTTTATAATTTCCAGGCTTTCCTAAGGTTTTGCATCAGCATTCATCTTAGTGGCAAAGCTTAATTAATTGCATCAACACTGATTTATTATCACTCTACAAAATAATGTTTATTAAACTCTTTTCAATTACAAACACAGTTCTAAATCTTAGAAAAGCACATGGCTTATAAAAGGCCACAGCTGTTCAATGAAAATGTTTGATGATTATATTGAAAAATGCTATATTTTGAGAGTTTCCATTTTATCAAAGCTAAATTCATTAAGTAGATTTGGGCCAAACTCTCTTAATGCAAGTAGAGAATATTTTAGCTCAAAATATCAAAAGTATTTTTCTTTTAAAAGTTGTCTTTTAATTTGCAGTACAAATACACAAACATTACAGTTATGACTATATTTTAACTTCTATTTCTTCTCTGCATGAAAAGTTTCTGTACACAAATTCTGACAGCAGTATCAGAGAATATTTTGGTTCTAGGCCCTGGTATATAACACAACTTGAAATATTTGCCTTACAAATCATAAAAAGAAAGATGAAGCATAGGCTTTCTGAAAGCATCACTTCAGTTTGATCGCTAACTGATCACTCTTCCTTTATAATGGTTAAATATTTTGCTGATATTTTACAATGGATTGCTACATAATTTTTAAACCAAGTCACTGTTTGTGATGATATGGATGAGTAGATGAGTCTTGTTAGTAATTACAGGTTTCTCTGTATAAGCTATTTTTCTTTATAAGCCATTAAATGGAAACAATTAAAGGTTTGTCACAAAAAGTAGGAAAATATCTTTGGATTTAAGGCAGTTTTAATTACTTATATTTCATTGTAATAACCCACATGATAATCCAACCTTTTTGTAATTAAATGATGACAGCTGGAAATTGAAACTGTTTGTCAGAAGGTTTTCAAACTTTTAGACAATAATTTTAATTCTGAATCAATTAAAAGGAAAGTTGATAAAGAAAATACTGTCATAATTTAAATAATTTTCATTCAGTGAGTTTATAAAACAAAGTAATCTTCTAAAACTGAGCTTAAACTTGTATTCTTTAATTTTAAAAGAGGTCATGTAGTATTTTTAATAAAAGGAAGGTGATATTCACCTTAAGGTGCTGAATCATGGATATTTACAGCTTGATTGAGCATGAATAACTCATCTAAGTCCTTCAAAACATTTTTTTTACCTTACTTTTTTTCCTGGATTCCAAAATTATGAATCCTAAATTCAGGCATTATTCTAAATATCTATATTGAAAAAAGAAATTAAAAAATATATTGAATACAAATTTTCAGACTGGAAAACAAAGACAAAACCCATTATGAATACTTAAAATGTGCAGTATCCTTGTTTTTTAATAAATATATATATACACATATAATCTTATTCTATACTAGGAAACAGCGAATTTCTTTTCTGTGAAAAGTAAAGAAATGGATATTGAATGGAAATTTTCATAGCAGAAATGGCTTTCATATATTTTTAAGGCACAAAATCTTTTAATCTTCAGTCTTTGCCTAGTCATGCTTTATAATATACATAAAAATTAAATACATGTCTAAGGTTTCGGGATATTATGATTCTGCTATATACTCTGGAGATTTCCCACAAGTACTTGCAGATCACAGCCCTGTTGTTTCTCAGTGACTTACAGAGTAAACAGAATCCAATCATTGACAACAGATAAATGGAAAAAAGAGAGATTTTTGAGCAAGGTAACAAATGTTACAGTTGAGCCCATCCTAACATGCTTCTTTTCCATTCAAACATGGCACTGGTGATGGTTTTCGACTGGAGGCCTCTAAGTTAAAGAACTACTGAGGAATTCTCAACTTTGATAGGTAGTCACAACCCAAAATTTTTTAAAAATGGAAATACAGATATTAATCAGCTTTTTTCACCACCTCATCAGAAAGCTCCTGGGTAGAAATAAATGATGGATAAACTATATCTTGTTCAAAAAGATTTATGTTTTCCTTTCTATTCCAATATTTTCAAAGACAATTCGAAGAACAATGTACAACATCTTTGCTAAATTTAGGAAAATTATATTATAAAGCATAACTGATGTATTTTTTATTTCCCTGCAGAGTACTAAAGCCATCCATGACCAAAAAACTGTGTCTGGTGAAAACTAAATCATGTCCACAGTAATGTTCAGTTCCATTGGCATGAGCAGTCTATAGGCTCTTGAATGACATACATAATTTCAGTGCCATTTCCTGCGCAGCGCAATGGCACAGTCAGGACTCGTGTTCCAATTTCTCGACAGCATTTACAGAATCTTAGATGGCTATCAATATTGACATTGAAAATTGTTGCAGATGGGCATTTTCCATCACAAGAAGCCACATTTACCTGTGAGTAGAATAAAAGAAAATAAGAATTAAAATTAGATATCTCAAATTTTGTTATAAAAAATATTACATTTCAAACTTCTTTGTGATTAAAACACATTTTTACATTTGAAAAGGACTCTGGCCTTAAAAATTATTTTATCTTCTAAAAGTCATTCATTCTATGTTTAGCCTCATTTAAATTTTTCTTAATGAAACTTTTCTTTATTGTTTAATCATGGGGCATATGAACGGTGCTTTCAGCCACTGCCTTCCAAGCCTGTGATGAAATGTGCCACAGTCATACAAATTAGACCAAAAGATTACTCTTATAACTTTGAAATTTCCTGATTTGCCAAGACTAAAAAAAAGGCTTTGTCCTAACCACTAATAATCCCAGTTATTAATTAACTAAATGTAATCATGCTCAGCCTTATCCAAAGTCTGACAGCAGTAATCTGGCCAAGAACATATATGTAGCTTCCAGCCAGTCACACAGATACCACCATTTGATGGGCCAAAATCACACGATTGAAAAAGAGTGCCAGTGGGGGAGCTGGAGAGTAAAGGACAGGGAGCTGAGGGTATGAGGACATGAAAATCTGGAGGTACTTCTGTGTGAAGGGTAAGGGAATCTGGACTGTGAGAAGGACGTGCAGCCACCAGGGAAATCGGGACCAAGGAGGTGCTGGGAAAAGGAAGCTGTAACACAAATGGAGTTGGGATGGTGGTAGGTCTTTTTAGAAGGTGAGTAGGGAGGGAAGAAAAGATAAAGTGCTTACAATAAATAGAAAGTCATAAAAAGGAAGGCTTCATTTGTTGTGCCATTCAAGACATGACCTGGCCAACACTCTTGTTGCTCCTCCCTGAACACTTTAGATCTGCAGCATTGTAGAGGGACCACAGCTGAACAGAGGCCTCTCTCTAGTACTGCAGCACTGCTCCATAAAAGACACTAGGAGTTTGTTTCCACTGCCTATCCATTTGCCTAAATTCCACAGTTCTTAGTTAGCCTTTTTGTCTGCAGGAGAGCAGAGATCTTCACAGAGCTGGATAAAAGGGCAAGGATATTTTCATCTGGCTTAAAAAACCTATGAGGTCTGACTAAATATTTTATTTTAATATTCTTTATTTAGTCAATATCATGTCTTTATTTTGTTGTATTGCTGTCTTTTACTCTTGGTTGTTGAAGTAACTGTGAAGCTCTCCAGACTTCTCTTAATTACAGCAAATTGCCTAATTTAGTCTTTTGGAACTCTTGAGATACTTTGTCCATTTCTTCTTTTTTAAGTGCTACATGAGAAACACATTTGCTGCCCAGAAATTTCCAAGGATCTGTAGATGGAGCTACATCAAAGCTGAGAAATAAAATGTCTTAAGCAGATCCATAAATAAATGGGATAGTGAATTTATGATATGGAAATCCATGCAATGTAAGGAAGAATTCACACAGAGCATAAAGGTCTCCAAAGAGGAATGCAGCAGTGTTCCATCACATTTTAAGCTGAAATATTTCTCTTTTAGAGCAGGATAGTATTTCATGCTAAAGAGTTCAGTGCCTTCATGAGTTAAAGTAATTATAGTCAGTATTTTTCATTTGAAACCAGGTGTTTCTCCAGGTAAGGAGGGCTCAGTCTTTCAGTAACAGAACTAGTTAGTTTTGCTCCATTCATGGTAGGATAACATTCTGATTTGATTTTGAGAAGAAAGAAGCATTTTTTTGTTGCTTGTTCTTAGCTATAACCAGCTTCTTAATGCTTGGCTTGGCATGCCATAGGCCCAGCATGGAAACAGCTCTTTTATACTTACCGGGCTTTGACTTATACAGTCATTTTTTCTTATGGTTGTCCTGATTGTCATTTTCTGGCAAATCCTTTCCTCCTTTTTGCCTGATAAAATACAAAAAATGCATACTGAATCAATACATCTCCTGTACTGTATTTGCTTCTTAAAAACCTGAAAATATTAGCATAATTTAAATAATTATACTTTGTTTTCATTAATGCACACACAGAAATTATTACTTCCAAAATTTTCTTTTTAAATTTAATATATTCATAAATAGTTCCTGTTCAGTATTACCTATTTTTAGCTCGCTCATACAAGCATCAAGTGACCCAAATAAGCTGTACAAATTTTTTAAGTATTAAACCATGCATATGTTTTTAAATTGCACATATGGCAAGAGAAATATAAGCAATTAGAAAAAAAAGTCTTGAGTAATTTTGGATAGTATTAGAATTAATTCTTTTTTATTGGGAACGTTGAATACAAATAGTATTTTGATCCCGCCTTTTATAAAATTTACAGAACTTAACATTTGAGAAGGTGAAGCCATGAATGTGATTACAATCTCCATGCTATTTTGCATAATTCAAAACTAAATATAATTATATTATTTCAATATATTTTTGAGAAAAATATCCTCCAAGGAAGCTTTGAAAGAGAGAATTGCATTTGTTTGCTAAATATGGTGTATTTTTTATCACCAGATCTGAATCATGTAGCACATGCAGTCAGCATACAGATCTAGGATGAGGGAAATACTGAATTTTTATGTTCAGTCTTGGAGATATTGATAGAAGGGATTTTTTTTTAATTTGAAAAATGAAGCTGTACAGTGAAAAGCCATTTTTTTAACGTAGTAAAAGTCATAATATAATACCTAAACAATTAAACATATAATTTTTCATGCTTCACTCTCAATCAGACCATTATTACTCTCTGTGTAACAGCAGTTATTTAGATCCACTATCCATCAAAATGACCAGTTAGGTTTGCTGTGCAACCATTCTGGACATACAGCATATAAAGTAATAAGCACTATTCAGTATTTATTGACCTTCCTTCATGGCTGGGTGTACAGAAAAACAACTCTTCTGTTCCCCAAAAGCTTGAGAGTACTTTTATAAGATAAATGATCTCTGAGTAATCAACATATTCTGCAACCACAGCTCCATTGAATACTGAAAAATTAGGTTGGCTGCAAAGCACAGCCAGATTTTAACCTGTGCATTGAAGAATAAAAAAAAAATATTTTACTGAATTAGCAGACCACTGCATGAGCGAAGCCATTAGTCTTAACATCTCACTTTTCCCTCCTCAGAAACATTTAACAAATTTCTGTGATATTCCCATCTGAAAGTGTTTGCCAGCTTGAATATGTATAGACAGTGAGATCTTTGTACTGCTGCAAGTCATATAGAGATGTATATCTAACATTTTAACATATATGATATCTCATGAAAACTCTGCTGCTACACTTTTCTCCAACTTTGAAGATCTGCATTCAGTATCAGAAGTGCTTTTTTTAATCATTCCTTATTTGAGGAAGGAGTTTCTGTGACTTACCTATCCTAAAAAGCAAAGATTTATAAGTGTATTGTAACAGTTCTGGAACGTTCTGCAATTTCTGGTATAAAAATTATACATTGCCATGGGGCTGTAATTCTATGTGTTGTGTCCCCTGCTACTGCCCTCAATATTTTTGTAACTTTGTAAAACATATTATTTGTGACAAAGAAGAAATACAGCATAAATCCATATCTGCAAAGTTGAAATCAGACAGTAACACACACTCTTGCTCTATTTTAAGGCAAAAAGAATTCCACCATGAAATTTAGATACCTGAGATCAGATTTAGAATCTCTTGGTAACAGTATTCAGAATTATGGATTTCTTTAAGTAACTTTTCTTATTAAAACTATCCTGTACAGTAAGTTCATGTGATAAAACCAATTTCAACAATGAGCAGGAGGAATAATCATCATCAGCATATACCATAAGTGGATGAACCTAATTCTGACAGGTGCTGAGCAGTGAATCTTAACCAAGCTTTAAAAAACACTGAGCTGGGTGGGAGGCCAACAGAGGGTCAGCATCTCTCAGTATCAGGCCCAGAACCATTATCTGCATGGTAACTTTTAATGATGATGACAGCTATGACACATTTATCAAGCAGTGCTTACATTATTATAAAAAAAAAGAAAAATACATTATTAAAAATAATACCTGGTTCACAATTAATACTACCAGTAGGCACTACTGGACTAATGGCAAAGGGTAATAGACCCAATCCAGAACCTGGCAGAATCATTAGGAATAGAAGATTCTCATGAAATACAAACATTTCTGTATAAATGACACTTTATTAATTCTTACACTGCCAACTGCAATTTTTCTTTCAGCAAAAGATGATGAGCTTTCCTGTTAGTCTTCTTCAATTTAGAAACTCTGCAGCTGCTTCAAGTCTCACTAGAGATGGCCTACACTTTATTACCCTCCTGGTTAACACAAAACTGGAATGCTTACTTTTAAACCAAACTTTTGGAATTAATCTCTCTATGGCAAGGTAAGAATTAAATATATGCACTCACTTTGCATGCATTAAATCAAGCTCTTTCAAAAAAGTTATTTGTTCCCATTAAATTCCCAATGTGTTGCAAGCTCTGTTTATAAGAACTCAACTGCTTCACCACAGGGCACATGCTTTTAGTTTAAAATAAAACAAAATAGAAATAAAATAGCATATAATTATATGAATGGGGGTTTTAGCAGCCACCTCAGCAAGTATTTCTGAAGTATAACAATGCCTTTCCTGAGGCCACAGAATATGGCCAAAATTATAAATTCTCCTGGTCAACAGAGAGCCAGCAGTCAATAATTTTTAAGACTAATTTCTAAATAAAGCCAGCCTAATTTTTTTGGGGGGGGGGAGGTGAGGGGAGGGAGGGGACAGATTTAAACATTTCTCCACAGTTTATCTCATGAGAGAAAGATTATTCCTTAGTAAGATTTTAATACAATTCTTGTGTGTTATTTCTCTAAGGTGATTATCATTAAAAAACATAATCTGTTGTATTAAAATACTCTTCATTTTCCACGTTTTGGTTACAATGGGAAACAATATTTGCAGTTTGCTGTCTGAGATTCACAAGGCTTGGAAACTTGGTATTGTTCTGTATTTGATAAATTTCACTACTTCCACTTATTCTCCAAATTATATTCGATACATTGCACTTCAGTTTTATATAATAACTGTGCAATATATGGTTATAAGTCTGCAACTTGCTATTCAACAATATTAAGTAAAGACTAATTTGCTTTTACTCTAATGTTGAACACAAAAAAGGCCAAAAAGAACGTTAAGATTTTCTGTGATGTTGAACATGTCCTTGCTTTACATAATTAATTTTACAAAACAGTGGTTTATTTATATATAGACATACATCATTATGTAAGTAGCTAATAAATTTTTTCTAGTCAAAACTGCAGAGAATACCAGTTTGTTCTCAATCTATTTTTAAAATTGCATAAATTATGAAACCTTTATGTCATCTTGAGTCACATTTCATCACATTTTAAAGTTACACACTCAGAAAATGTGAATGTATTCCCACATATTAAAAGACTGATTTTATATAAGCATTGCTATCATGAGTATTACTCTAATTTTTCCTCATTTGGGATTTAAGAAAAAACATTCCAGTATTTTGGAACTAGAAAATACATATTAGGAATACAGAATAAATTGCTAAGTTTGAAGATGTATTGCAAAATGTCATTGAATCAGGAATTGATTTTAAGAGGAAAGATTCTTGTCTTTTAAGGTGAAGATCATATAGGTGTTATTTTAGAGCCAACTTAATGATAATGTTTTCATTTTTTAAATTGAGGCAGTTTTAATCTTCCATGGGTTATTTTTGGAGAGATTTGGTTATACTCCAGAACAATAATGTTAAAAATCACCAAGTCAGCAGCCAAATGAAGCAAGATCTTTCAATAAGAGTAGTTAGGTAACTACAACAATTTTATGTGATTTTCAGGGGGAGCTGCATGCGTTTTCCCTCTTTATGTCCCAGCAACTGAGGTTAAAAAATAAGCTCTCCAAAACCAAAGCCAAACTAGCACATATTGCAGCCTTCATCACTTACAGGTCTTGCAGCAGCCATCATTATACGTCTGCACAATTCCTCCATTCTAGGAAAATAAAAGAAGAATATAGCCAAAAAGTCTGGGCCCAATGCAAAGGGAAATTGTATCTCAAGACATTCCATACTTTAGAGCTGTCAAACTAATAAAGAGTAGTGTCACTGAAATCAAGAGAATTACACAGATATGTATGAGCTGAAGGTTTGCTTCACAAATGCTTCACAGCCTGTGAAACTGAAAATAAAATCACTGATGACAAGTTCAGTAGTGTTCAGTTGACATCTGATCTACTTTCCTTTGAAAAAGTCACTTAGTTTCTATAAGCATGCTTTTTATATCACCCACTACTGTCTATTTCCCCACCACAGCGATTTATTAGGATAGTTTTAAAAATTCTTGTGAGTAGCCCAGATATGCATATCAAGCAGACAAAAGAGCATCAGTAGAACTCTTAGGGTAACAACAGACAGAAGACAAACATTTTTCAGTTTCTATCTTTTCATGCAAGCATATATTTTTTACCTTGTTACAGAAAAATTACTGAATAAGTTGTTCAAGAACTTCTTAAAAGAGCACTTAAGCTCAGATACTCTTGAATTATCCTGAACTGCCTGTGAGAAAAGCTTTCTTGTCAGCTACTGGTTCAATCCTATGCTCAGCGTCTCTCAAAAACAGGTCAGATGGATTCAGAAAGTTAATTTTAGGGCTCCATTTTTTAAAATCTTAACCATTATTAGTAAGGAAAGACCCAAATAGATGGTGTCAGAATGGTTCCAAGGACAAAACTCAAGCATAAACTCAAAGTAGCACAGAACAAGAATACCTTCTTCAGGATTGGAAGAAAAAGAAGCTTTTTTAAACAAATGGAAGGGATAAGTAGGACTGGTACTAAATATATAATCTGTAGTCAAGGCAGCAATGGTACTTACCCTCTCTACATATATGTTTATTAGTATTTGTAGTTCATATTAAATATAGGATGTACTGCAAGTGCAAAAACTTTACAATTATAAAGTTAGAGAATTATTATATCAGAAATTAAACTGTAAACCAATATGCAATCTTTGTGAAAAATACATGTTTTTCAAAGCAGTTTATATGTATGTGTCACCATTATATTTTTCAATATAGGTATGTATAGGATGTAGGTAGATGCCCTGGATATTTTTTGTTATTTTACAAAAATTTTAGTTTAAGAGATAGTAAAGTTTATATGTACTCTGTCATCTTCCTAACATTGCACAACTTTAGGAATTTTTAACATAGCTGACTTTTATATGGAGCATTTTTGGATTTCTTGATCTGATTTATTTATTGTGTTCTATGAACTTGGCAGTGTTATTCCAAACTAAAATAGACTTAGTGATTAGCACTATATGTAATGGTATGTCAAGCATGATTCCAATTCCACAATATTCTAAAGGTAGTCATCAACAAGACCCAAGCCAAACTTTTACACTCTTCACAGATACTTTTTCAGTCAGAAAGAAAACAGGAGTATAAGAAGTTACTGCAAATTGCTCATTTACATGGTTTTACTTACCACCTTTTAAATTTAAAGAAAGCACATGAACTTTGCATGCCTTGTGCAGTGTAAGCCAAGCTCCAGAGAAATCATTGTCACTTACCTTACCCAAAGTACAAACCTTTGTACACTCACTGTCATTGAACGGGGGGCAGACAACACTTGACCCCAGGACAATAGCCCCTGCAGCAGTCTTTGCACATTTGTAGTTGGTACAGTTGGAAGTCCAGGTGCTTCCTTCCTGAATATATAAAACAAAGCTATTGTCAGGAAAGCCAAAACACTTCAGCTTTATCTCCAACCTGAAATGTCTGTAGAAGTGGTGGCCTCCTGCTGTAGCATCTACTGGAGTGGAAAAGTCTGCTGCAGACCACCTGTAGGTGGCAAAAGGGAAAGACCATCCTCTAACTTCCAGAGGCTACTCCTCCCTGCAGCCATGGCTCTGCTCTCCAGCATGCTGCTGAGCATGGGTGTTCTACTGCAGAATGAAAGTGCTCTGTGCCTGTTCAAGTTTCTTTTGCTCTGAAGTCAATTGGAAGTAGGGACCAAGTCATGGATACATCTAAATTTCTATGTATGTGGGTGTTGGAACACACATCAAGATCCTGAACCCCAGTGTCTCAACTTGCACTTTTCCTTCCCTTCCTGGTTTCTGTAGTAACCAGCATGAAGAGAATAGTGGCCCTGAGAAGAGGGGGACATAGAAGTCCTGATGTAGGCTCAGAAGCTCTCAACACATCTAAATCACAGTATATTATTTAGATACAATTTGAACCCTGCTCTGCAGTTAGAGCACATCCACACTTAAGTAAATGATGACATTTGCATATCTTTGTAGAAAATATTACACGCAATAAGATGTTTACATGTGTGAAATGGCAGGTCTTTAGATAAACACACTCATTTCCAATCATACATCATAGTCTCTAAGTGTGTAACCAGCAGTAAGGAGGTATGAAGCAAGACTAACAGCATGAGTTAAGTAAGAAATGCTTGTCAAAATCCTGTCTGTTGTATCATTACAGTTACTTCCTATCTCTCTTCAGAGCACTTACCTCATACACAATCTGTGTTCCATTCTCTGTATGAAAAGAGCAGGACACGTTTTGACACGTACCACAACAAGTTTGGTGACTGAAGGAAGGAATATATACTTGATGCTGGAAAGAAAAGAAAGGAAAAAACCAAAGTTCTTTTAAAATATACATTATATGGAAATTCTTTGATTTCTGAAATTAAAAACACCAGGGAAAACAATGGATGGATGGATGGATTGACAGATAGACATGTTTACATAGGCTGCTAAAAACTGCCTCTCAAAATAATTGTGTAGACACAAGATAGACATCATCACTGTTGAGTTCTCAAGTTCTTGCTGAGTAAACAGGACTAGAAAAAGTCTTCACTAAAACTTTTATCCTATTTGTGCAGTTGAGTTCACAAATTGCATCACTCCTGTATTTTAAGTATACTCACAGCTTCACATTTCTGGGAACAGTTCATCATTGTGAAATGCATGGCATTGTAGCCTGTGTGCTGATCTTTTTCTTGTAAACACTGTACAGTGTAACAAAGGTCTCCCTCCAAGTACTGAACCACTGACTGTCCAGGATTCAGTACTGTGACCTCTTGGAAGATGCACACATCGTCCTTCTCTAAAAGCAAAAGAAATAAAAGTTACCAGGGTGGGAAAAAAAAACATGAAACAAATTAACAGAACCACTGGTAAGATAAAAGTAGGTCAAAGTCCTATGCATGGCAAAAGTATTCTATGTTTTAGACTTGATTGGTTTGTGGTTTTAATTACCAAACAAGAGTGGGAGGAATGATAATTCGGTTTTAGAAATGCTACAAAATGCAAAACTGCCTAAACCTGATAGTGTTCCTACTATGGAAATAAAAAAAATCTGTTCTTATTTTAGAAATGTTCTAATACTTAACATTCATCTATTCTGCACATCACAGAATGTAGACTTTCTGTTAATTAAACTACTCGGTCTCTAAATACCTATGGTCCAGTAATCGGCTCAGGCTGTACCATAAATACGTCCTTGGCTCTTGGAGGCAGTTTAGCCTGAGCTGCTGCCAGGACTGCAGCTTGCCTCAGCACCCCCCTGCACAGTGCAGCTGAAATCTAGTCTACATGGGTAGCTGAGTGAGGGAAGGGAGCAGAGCTCTGATCTTAAGCCTGGCTACCTCCTCTTGTGCTGGCTGGACGGGTCAGTTGCTCTGTGTGAGACGTTGTCTCATTTGTGCTCGAAAGCGGACTGGGAGCAGCTGCCCTGCTCACACTCAGCTGCCCTGCTCACACTCAGCTGCCATTCACAGCCTGTTTCCTGCTTTCCTCTACCAGAGAGACTGTACCTGACTCTGAAAGCATGGGCACTTCTACAACACTCCCACACCCTGCCAGAACACACACAAAGGGGATGGGTTAGCAGTCAAAGCACCGTATTCTGAAAAGAGAGCATCCTTGCATAACTAGATAGACGCACATCAAATTAAGATAAAAGAGTATTTACATTTGAGAAGGTTACAATGGTCCTGTTTCTGCTTTCTTTGCACACCCTTTTTGCTGAAAACTAAAACACAACAATGAGGAATATGAAAACATTACCACAAATGTAGTGAGTGCATCCACAAGCACTGGAAACGCTGCTATCTATTTTCTTAACTTCTCCCTGAGTAGCAAAAGATAAAAATTTGCAAAGTCATGCACGATTAAATGTAGTGCTACACAGACATTTGTTCTCTAAAAATGTAAAATATTACTTTCAGCACTTCAACCCCTGGTTTCTTAAAGGAGAAAAATTGCAGCGTACTCAAGAAACAGTAGCACATTCAGTCAATACATTCATCTCTTTAAACAGAAAACAGCACTTTGTTTTCTGTAGAAGTGCATAGAATAGCAGAGTCAATAAACAGCACTTTTGTTGAGATACAAAATTATGTCAATAATAAACATATTAGCAAAAGATTGCCTCCTAAGAATTTTCTTCAGAAAGATAGGTGAAAGCTATTTAAATCTAAAATTCCTTAATAGACTTTACATTATGCAGTCTTCACATAAGGAACAAACTTCAGGCATTGGATAAGGAAAATATGGTCACTGTGGTATTAATGGGAGTTGGAACATTCACTCATAATTATTTGCCAGGTCACAGTCCCTATTATGACAAACTACATGAGGAGCAAAATATTTATGACTTCTCATATCAGCTAAATTCAATAATGTTAAATCATTTTAACAAAAATCATAAATGATTAACAAAATAACACATTTCTTCAGATGATACATATAATCATAAAGCTCATAACTCAATAATTTTTTTAATGGGAATTATTCCTGTAGAAAGCCTTACTAGCATATTGTTTCATGTCAACACTGAACAGGATAGAATTACAGCTGCTTTTTTTCTTTTTCACCTTACAACACACTAAGTGAAATTTCTCCAAGGAATGGTTGATGACACTGTGCAGACACTTGTTGGAATTACATGCTCGAGCTGGGACCAGAAGGCAATCCCACGCTGTCTCTGTTCACTCTTTACAACTAATTCAAACAAGGAGTGTAAAAGGGAGAAGTAAGACAGTTGAACACCATTACAAACAATATTTAAAGACACACTTACCAATTTACAGGTCAGCATAGTAGTATTTTCACAACTGCATTCTGAGGATATAAAGAAAATTGAGTTAACCAATTAGCTAACTGTTAGCTTTGGTTAACAGCTGTGACTAAGGAATAAAGCAATAATTACCACAGTGCCATTCTGGACAACACTGCCCAAGTATTTTTTCTTTCACAGGTGTCATGTCATCTGTGCAAATCATAGGAGGCTCAGAACAAAGATTTTCATC
Source organism: Notiomystis cincta (assembly GCA_013398075.1). Classification (NCBI taxonomy): domain Eukaryota; kingdom Metazoa; phylum Chordata; class Aves; order Passeriformes; family Notiomystidae; genus Notiomystis; species Notiomystis cincta. Next base: position 285,907 of record VZRX01002446.1, read on the forward strand.
ACAAACTAAATGAGGGGAAAAGACATGAGAATTTACTCAACTCTCCTTCATGTTTTTCATCTTACATTACTTTCAATAAACTATTTTTTAAATAACATTATTTTATATAAATGTTATTGTGTTTCTTAAGCATCTGAATTTTACTTGGAATGAAAAACTAAACAAAGATTTTCAAAGTGACTTCACTTGCCTTAGAACACGTTTAAATTTTCAAAATTTCAAACTGGAATCATTTAACATTCTTCCTACTTCAGAGTTACTCATGATTATAACCAGTACCAAAGACACCTAGAATCATAATCTTTGGAAAACGTGGGCTTGAAATGTACTGAAAAGTGCACTTCTGTAAGATAACAGGAAGCAACTACCCTCTGGGGATGATGCTAACAAGAAAATACTGCCTCCCTTATCAGAAGTGGCTTACTGGGATTGTGAAAGAAGATCGTGCACTAAGATCTAAGTTTCTCCCTGACAGAATTGAGAAAAAAACAATGGTAAAGGCTTTTGCAGAAAATTTTACCGGGGTAAAAGTGCTAGGAAAAGGAAAGAACCAAAATACAGAAACAATGGAAGTAAAAATTACTAAACTCCAAACTTAGTGGAAGCCANTATGAAGCTATGAAAAGGACTAATTTACACTGCAAATATTTTTCTTCTGCCTGCTCATTGTTTGAATAGTAGTCAACCCAGCAGTATATGAAACCCTTGGTCTACTCCTTCCCCTAGGAGCTAAAAGTGTGAAGAAACTGCCTAAACATTAGTGAGTGGTACAACAGAGGAAAATCAACATGGAAGCTGTTTTATTAAAAGTGTTTTAATATATGAACAATTGTATATTTGTACTCCAAGGATGGGATTCATCACCACATTAATATACTGGCATTTAGATTGCTGTAAAGATAACCATATTTTGTCGGGTGAACTAAATAACCTCTCCAAAGTCCTCTGACTGGATTTGCTAGACCATCACCGAGGACACCAAGAACTTTGAATCTACCTCAAAATGCAGACACCCTCACTTGTACCTCTCAGTGTACACCTGGAGCCCACCCTAACTGCCACACCCAACCAAATCCCGGCGCAGCCGCACGCCGCCTGTCACGTTTGCCGCGCTGGCGGCGTATCCGACTCCCAGCGGTCACACTCACCGCAGTAGTAGCGAGGGCAGCAGTAGTGTACGGTGTTAAGGTCTACTGTGAGAATTTCCCCTTCACTACACAGGGGAACAGGCTCAATACAGGACTCACAAACTACATTTAAAAAGAAACAGACATTTACAAACCTTTAAATACTAAAATGTTAGCGCTTATGATTTCCACCTAATAGAATATAGAACAAGCAATATTGCATTTGTTACTCAGATAATAGAACTTTTAAGGAATTTATGGATATAAAAGCCAAACAAAGTTCAAATATGATGTTCAGAATTATGTTGGAAAGAAAAGATCCTCAAACACAAGAATAACTATGCTCCAGTCAGCCAGATCTGTGTGAAATCTCATTCCTGCCATAAGTTGTTTTAGAATTATAGCCTGTTTTTGTAAATACTTGACTATTCCTTATCACTCCATAAAAATATTAGAGGCTTCTTACCACAAAGATGAGAGAAACAACAGGGATCTTCCTGTTTTGCTTCAACAATAAATTGATCTTCTCTGCAGTCGGGCAGGGAGGCATTAAAACAAACTGAAGGATCACATTCTGTAGGATGTGAAACAAACACCATTTTAAAAGGAGTCACTGAAACAATACTAAAAATATAAAGAAAATATATTCTTAATATGCTAAGTAAAATAAAATACCCCAAATTGACTGCAAATCAGAAGTAACACAAAACACAAACACAAAAAAATGTTGGAAATGTTTAAAAAACATACATCACTGCCTGGTGCTATTTACATACAAGTGTGGATAACTTTCCACTAAGTGTGGTTTTGTATTTCCCTTACCACATCGGTACTGTGGACAGCAGGACAGGGGGTGGTAGCCTACCACTAATTTTTCATTCGGTTTGCATGTTGGAATAATGGCATCACACAATGACATGTTACATTCTGTGGGATAAAAAACAATTTTGACATCTTTAAACAGATACAAGTGCAAGTCCTGTAGTTCAAGCTATCTATACCATCTAGTACGGAGCCCCACAAAACAAGAGCAGCCCAAGTCAGCCTAAAGTTCACTCCATACCATCATGTAGACCCTTGAGCTCAACCCCAGCAAGCAGTTATATCCCTCCTAAAACAGGTATTTACTTGCTCTGCTTCCTATGCATGAAGCCAGCTATAACGTCCCACTGACATTCCTTGAGCAAATTGACAATACAGCTTTGGTTACAGGCATCTAATGAGCAAAAGCACCATATTACCTGGACTGTACATTCTCATTTTCCTTGATGATGTTATGAAGAAATTAGTATATTTTGCTTAATGTTTTAGGAGCAATAAGTTTATTCTTTTTCTTAACAACCATGGCTAGGCAGAATATTAGTATTCAGTTATTATCTCTCAAAAAGTCTTCTGAGAAAAAGCAGTACATTAGAGGATACTGCTCATAGCTCCAAAGCACTAGAAAGAAAAGCAAGCAATCTCTGATGGCTTCCCTAAATACCAAGGTACTTCTATCATTGAATATATATCAATTTATTATTCAATTCCATGCAAGAGCTTAAAAAATAATTTTTAACAGAAGTTTTGTTTAACTGGTGGACTTCTAAAAAAATTATTTCGGTGAATAATTCTTATAAAGAATTGAAGCATCAATTGCTGGTCCAACCAGCCACAAGTACTTGAAAATTAATTCTAAAAAATGTTACATTAAATCTAAGGTTTTTTCAGTTACCTGTGAATGTCAAGCACTTCTGTTACTGAAAACAAGTGTGGTACATACCGCAAACTTTCTTGGGACAGCAAGCTTCAATGACATGGAGTAGAACTTCCCCTTCTCTTTCACAGACTGGTGGTGGTTCCTCGCTGCATTCAGGTTCTACAGCAACAATGCTTCCATTTTCTAAACAGCTGTACATGCAGCACCCTCTCATGGACCCATTCCAGATCTCCCCAGCAGAGCGGGGTTGTCCTTTGTTATCTGTACATGCTGGAGGAAAATAAAAACATTATATCCCTTCAACAAGCAGACAGCTCCCATTTCCTGCAAGGAACTATGACTTACATAAAATCATTGCATAAAATAATATGGCTGGGGAGCATTATGATAAAAGAATCCAAGAAAGGATGGTGACCTTAAAAGCCCCAAAGGAACAAATACTTCACTACAGGTGAAAATGGGTGAGGGCAAGGGACAGAACCTGCCTGCGTTATTCCTTCCTAAGTTCTCAAGGGAGGAATGCCTGGGAGCTATAGAAGAGAGACCATCACTTTCACCCCAACAGAGTTACATCAGCACTGGATCTTAAAGCCAAGATAACTGAAAGCACAAACTGCTGGAGCTTGAGAAAAAAGTAGGCTCTGCTGAAGGGACCTTTAGCAGACTCACACAGAACTTAAACTTATCTCTCACCAGGAACTGTTAATATAAATGTGGTTAATATCATAACTGCAAAACTGCTCTGTCCTACTGTACTTACTGCATTTTTCTTCTGGTATACAGAGGTCAGAGTCTGTTCTATGCAGAATGGTGCCATTTTTACAAACACAGTCTTCCCTTAAATAGGAACAGGGAGAATCTTCATAGAACCATTTATTCAAGCATGTCTTGGCTTCACAGGGTTGCACACAAGGCTGGTATTCCTTGCCCTCAGGACAGCTCAGTGCTGCAAGGAATAAAAAAGGACATTCAATGCTTCTGTATTCTTTCAGCATTCCATTGGCTAAATAGGTAGTAATAACAAGTGAGTTAGCACAGAAAGCATGCATTTGTATTTTTAAGAGTATAGGTAAGCAGCTAATCAAATGGAGATTAAAATTCATTCATGACTAAATGATGTATTCTCATCTTAAGAACTTGTACTCTGATTTACCAATGCTGTGATAAAATGAGACATTACTTAGAAGAAGAATAGAAAGAAAGATATTTTTAACTTATCACAAAGCATTTAGTCATTAAAAAACATCATCACTTAAGCCACATAGGGGTACAGAATATGACTGCTTACAACAGTAATCAGGTGTCCTCCATTTAATGCAGATGTTGTGCTTGTTGCACAAAGCCACATATGCAGAAAGTGCATCACATTCATAATTCCAAAAATTAGTACTGTTGATCCACATCTTCTCACAAAATTCCTCTGGTGACACCTAGGAACATATTGCAATTGGGAATTAACAAGTATAAGGACTTCCTGTAACTAAAATGAATCAGTAATTAAGATAAATAATACAGCCATAAGGGGAAAAAATCACTAGAAGTGTCCAAATTTTAAAATATCTTTTTTGTCAGAACACTCATTCTGCAAAACTTAAACTGCCAGAACTTTTTTGCTCATCAGTAGACACAGAATGCAGTCCTAATGAGATTGTCACACTATTTTAAAGAACTTTTCAGTATAGCCCTGTCAACTAAAAGTGAACAATCTCAGCTAAACATTGCTGCTATATCTTCCATACAGTCCTGCTGTGAATTAATTACTTATTACTCTGTTTCTTTGTCTGTAGGGCCTGATGGCCTATTTTACTGGATCTCAATGCAGGTGGTGCAACCTATCTTATTTCTGTTGGGGTTTTTTGCATAAATTTGTAACAACATGTAAAAGGCAGATTTTATTTCATTCTGCCTCTACACCACTGTGTTGCAGCTGAGTTGTCCCTGTAGTTTCAGGAAATCTTCAAGCAGTCTCTCACTTCTGCCAAGTTCATCACACTGATGACTCTGTTATCTATCCTTGACCAGCTGCTTCATGCCAGCAAGTGCACAATGTGCTCCATCCACTCTGGCTCTGACACCACCATGTATAAGAAAGAAAACAAATTTCATAATGGATGGACCAAGTGCTTGAAAATTTTGATAATATATCAGTTTTTGCTATAAACCAGGAAAAGATGCACTATCAGAGTTCTCCTGGGAACATATATGCAGTAGGTATTATGATTCCTCAGATTTCCTTAAATTATTATAAAATGAAACATGTTCAAAACAATTATGCAAAGCATCCTACTACTCACTGGTGCTACTCCATCTTTTTGATTCTGAACTGCTTACCGCGGCTCCCTCTCACTATGTTTCTGTGGCAAATATCTATTATTTTTGTATATAAAGAAATTACTTTAGTACCTTCATTTCAGAAGAGCTCTCTGCATTTTTTTTCTACCTTAGGAAAGTAAGGAGAGGTCTTAGGAAATTGAAAGAAGGGGTTCAGCTGCATGTCATACTTTTAACAGCATTTGTCTGAGACAAAAACCAAAGTGTAACAACAAAAAGAAACGGTGGAAGGTCAGAACAAGAAGAAGTTAAGCAGGAATCTGAAACATATCTATCTCTCAGAAAGAAAGGGCCACTTGAGTAATTAATCCTTTTTATTTTTAATGAAGTCAGGAAAGTCAGTCAGACCACAGAGATTTGAGGCTTCCTTGTCTTCTGTTCTGGGAAGCAGCTGTGCTGCACTACCCACCTCTCTAGCTGCATGCTACAGCTATATCCCCATTAGAAAATACAGTTTGTAGAAAGAAATTATGATGATTTCTGTAAGAAATGCTACAAAATTGTCAATGTAATATTGACTATGTTAACATTTTTTAACTGGAAATATCTTTAGTCTGATTAGTCTGCAACTGCATGAATCATTGTCGTGTTCTAGTGATCCATGTCAAGCATTTAATAAAAATAACATTTCTGGAACGTGTTTATCTCACCATGATGATTCATTGCCTCTCCTTTGAGAATTTCCCATTATGTAATTTCAAAAAGCAGCATAATAGCACAAGGATCAATATAGATGTGTGTTTACAATGGACAATATGACAGAAGTATTAAAGCCAACGTGACAGGGATATTAAAGCCACCCACTCCATTGTCAAATCATAAAAATAAGCAAAACATGAAAAATGTGCATGTATCTGACACTCTTTTCCTAATTATACAACTTTTATTTGATTTGGGCCTGCAGTTTTTCTGATCCTCATACTCACTTTCTTGTGACAAGGGACGAAAAGGCTTCTGTTTAACAGTTCCATACAGTAAGTGCAGTTATCTTCAATACAGTTTCTTACTGGCCTCCTAGTTGTTACATCAAGTGATTTCTCAACTTCCCAACTCTTAATGAACATTTCAATTTCCTCCATATTTGTAATTATGGTCATGTTTTGCATTTTCAGGTCATCACTAGGATCTCCATTACACACCCCTGGAGAAAGAGCATCATATTGAAAGCACAAACAAACATACACCTTCATTTGAGAAAAAAAAGCACATTTGATAAGTTATGATCAATGCTGCATCAGGCTGACCTGTGAAACTTAGTCACCTGAGTTTATAAATTAAAGCAGCTCTATGTCCACTGTAATTCCAACTTCCTGCTTGTGATTTTAGTTCTCAGCTCAATGGCTTAGTAAAACAAGTAGATCATGCAATACCACTCATGATACCTTTCACAGCAATTAACTTGTGAGAAAAACTGCTACCAAAATGTGCTGTTGAGTGTATCAAATTCACTGACATGGCGCTAGATTCTGACCTCATTCTACTGAAGGGCAGTCAGCTCCTTGGGAGTAACAGTAGATGGTTTCAAATTAACTGCTCATCACTGATGATTTGACACTGTATCAAGATTTAATCGAATATTTGAAGTGCAAGAAGTTATGAAAAGAATTTTTGGATGAACAAATTGCTTTATCTAGAGAAAATACTGTTCTTACTCAATTTATTAATAAAAAAACACTGTAAGAAACAACCTTCCCAGACTCCTGGCACTCCTTGTCTACCTGAATTCATTATTCTATAGATTCATCGATTAAAATACATGATCTCTTTAAGCACATAACAAGTGAGTAATGCCAAACTCTTCATAGTAATGTTTTACATCTCAGGAACCATCTGTTAAAATTCCTCTCGTTTTCACTTTCCTTCTGCACTGTTAACCACACTCTAAGCCCTTGGCCTCATGCTTTCAGCCCTGCAGTCCTTTGTTAGAACTAGACTAGCTTGGCTATTATTCTTTCAGACAGCATGGAGAAATACAGAAGATGGCATTTAAATAAGAAGCATTTTACTGTAGCACCACTTTCCAGTATTCTTAACTCTTCTGCTTCTTGCTGCAGATCACACATTGCTGGCATTAGAATTTGTAAGGCTATGCTACAGAACTGCAGAATAAATACAGCTTTAAAAATAAAGCAAATTTACCACATAGTGCCACAACTTTTTCTAGTATAACAGAATCCCAGAGAGGAACAAACAGCAAAGAACAGGAAAGAAGCACTAAAGAAAACTTCAGGCTTTACTGCAAAATATCAGGTAGAGCAACACTTTTAAGCTGACTTTGGACTTGTCTGCATAGTCTTCCTCTTTTTATCTTTTCATGGAACAAAGAAGAACTATTCTATAATTCTTTCTACATTTGACCTCATCTCATCCCACTCTTTCAGCAGGCATACTGGGAAACGATACTGGGAAAAGATGCAGGGCTAGCCTTCACCTTCTCTCATCAGATTTAGGAGAACTTTCCTTTTGTTCAAACAGAAGACGGCAATTGATTTTTAAGACTGGATTTGTTTATACTTGAAGCATATCTGAATTGCTTTGTTTGCTTTTAAAACTAAAAGCGGTGTAAAAGATTAAGAAGTTCAGTTTCCTTTGCAATATGGAGTAGATTATATAAAATTACAAACCACCAGAAAATGAGTATTTGTGATAAAATAAAGTAATTTTGAATTACCTGCTTACACTTTTCCATATTATTCATACTGACAGAGTTATAAAAAGGCTTCAGGGAAGCTTGAAATATGCTACATTTACTATCATTGTAACTCCAGACTGAGACACCTCAGCACAGTTTTGGACCCCAGATCCAGCCTCAAGCGGCCTAAATTCAGATTCTAAGTTCACTGTCCTCGCGAGACTTGGGCCCTTCCCAAGATACAACTTTTGTCAGCATTTTCATAGCAATAAGCTGCCACTGCTAACATCAGACAGTTATTCTTTTCTCCATAATCACTGAAATATACCATCACTACCTGAACTTCTTTAGCAGCCACTTCTTCACTATAAATTTTCTTTTTCTTTACTTGGCTTCAACAATGCTCTTAAAACAGGCAGAAATAAGTAAATTTTTTTAAAGTTATTTAGATACAATGGAGTGATCACTACTTGTTCTGCAAAGTACTTTATTAGCACACAGTGCTTTCAAACAGAATTATTATTTTATAATTAATAATTAATAGTATATCACAGGCCTTCACAGAGGATTGTCAGCATAGTTAACGAAGGTCACAACGAGAGCTATAGGGACAGCTGGTCACAGACACAAAAAGGAGTTGCAAATTTCAATTGGGAAGTTCCTGAATAGGAAGAAAATTGCCAGCACAGCCTCACCACAGAGTCCTTCTGTCTCCCCCGAGGTGTTGTAGTGTGGTCCATACTGTATGTCTATGATGCCTGTGACATGAGCCCACTTGATGCTGATACCAGCGGGGGTATTGACAACATACATGGCACCCGTGTCCTGAACACTCAGGCCTTCTCTTGAAAATGGCAGTGGCTGAATTACAGAATCCACAACTACCTAAAATAAACCAAACACATTCTAGAGATGAAGCCAGATTGCAATGCTGTATATTATATGTATTTCTGCTTTATAACAAAAGGCTTTTCATCACAGCCCCTGCCATATATAACAATCACAGTGCTTAAATTAGAGCACTTCACATCTGTACCACTTCCAAAAACTGCAAATTAAGTAGGCATGAGGAAAACAAATCTTTTCTAATTAGGGAAAGAATAAATATTATTTATCATATACTGTATAATGAAACAAAACCTCATTCCAATTATTCAATGTCATCTGTCCTGACTTGTTACTGACTAGCAGGAAAAGTAGCTTAAGAATTTATCCCTTCTAGGATAGGATTCTAGGGTTTCTGGGAGTATAGTCTCAGCACAAATGCTTTTGCAGCTTCTTTAAAATCTCAGAAGAACTTTAAAGTGTCATTTTGGAAAAATGACATTTAAGAGAAGCATGGTACCAGAAATGTAAATTGTTTTGCCTTTAGTATACCATGAATTATTGGGAACTTGAACTGCAAAAGTAATCCTAATCCTGTAGTATTTAATTTTAAATCTGATTTATCACATTCAACAACAGAATAGCTCTCCAGCTATTTTTTAAGAGTACACATGCTGTTGATATATACTTACTTTTCTTGCTAAACGATTGATAAGTATTTGACATGTGTCTGTTGTGACATTTAATTTCTTAAAACAGAGCCCTGAAGTGTTTGCAGGTGGCACCTTGAAAGAAAAGTGACAAACAAATTTAGTTACTATTGTTTTTCTAATTCTGTGCCAGTGCTATTGGTAATTTTTTATTTTAATTTTTTTAATAATAATGCATTTCTAAATTAGTAAAATAAGCAAGTACTTACTAGTTTTCTTATTGAATTTGCACTCTGGAAAACATTAAAAATACATTAGAAGTGCAATAATAACCAGTAGCATTTTTATTTAGCAAAAATAAGTTACTGTTTTATTTGTCTTTAATGTTCTTCTACAATCAGCTAAATAATTAAACTAATTTAATATATTTCTTATAAATAATAAAAAATACACACTTTCCAGCTAATTTAATGCATATGTTGAAAGGTCCTTTCACATAATATTTCTCAAAGAACTAAAACTACACACTTCTAAAGCTCATCTGCGAATGTGTTCTGCATTTCCACCTCTAGACTGCAACCAGGAAAGGAGAGAGCAATTGAATAGAAAACATCTAAAACAATGCCAGACTGTTGCCCTTAACAGTCTTAAAGTTCAAGTGTACAGATGCCCTGTGAGAGTAAATAAGAGATGGGGAGGAAAGAAGCCTGTTGGAGCCCCTCATCAGTGACTGGTTTATCCACAAACTGAAGATGGACTCAATCCAGTTGCTCAAGGGGTGCATAAATTAGGACTATGGACAAGGTGAAGGAAATGTATGTACAGACTCTAAGGATGAGACTGACCTGACCTAAACTGCAATCTAAAACTAAAGTGGTCAGATCCCCTCTGTAGACAATGCAGAGAGTCAGACAACTACAAAGAGCAGCTCATCACAAAGTCATTAATACTTTCCTAAAATAACTGCAAAATAGATTTTGTGGCTATTAAAAATATTTTCATTTTTTGACCATATTTTAAAGTATAAATTCAAGGTTAAGGAACACTCCTGTGTGGAGGGCCTGAAAGGAGACATGCATATTCAGAAATTATTTCACCTATGATAATTTAAAAGGAACCTACATTTTAATTTCCTTATAACACAAAAATTATTATTGAACTCAAGATAAAATTCTTTTATCTAGACAGCATTATTAAGCATACTTCTTGAAAATCAAATAACTTGGCATTTTTCATTGAGTATGGCTTTTATGTATAAGTTTTAATTGACATACCTTTGCAGATTTTCAAACTTATAACACAAAAATTCAAGGAACCATTATAATTATTGCATAAATTCAAGAATCTTACCTGATTAGCAGGACATTTTTCAATATGAGCAACAATAATTTCTCCTGGTAACTTGACTAAAACATAGGAAGCCATATTACAGAGGGCTATGTTGTTTCCATCAAAAGTAATAATGCTCAGTTCAGACAGTACAGAACACTGACCTAAAAAAGAGCTGTCATTTAATGAGGTTACCACAAAACTGAATACAGGGCATTTCTAAAAACTTTCAGTTCTAACATTATTTGCTTTTGCATATACATTCATAGATAGATAGAGATATGACCCTGTTCTGCAGACAACATATTGAGCCATAAGCTGAAGAAAGTGTTTAAGTTGATCAGTGGAAATACCCTAACCTGCTTGTGTGTAACCCAGGTTAGGGGAGAATGTTTAAATTGGTGACATTTTTTGACTTGTCAGTGTTTTGCAAGCAAGGTCAATAAATCTGCACAGTGTGAGATAAAATATATGCATAAATATATATCTATATATGTGAGATACTGACAAGGGACTTATCTTGAAACAAATACAAAGTGCAATATCGGTTTCATTGACACTGCAAGGTTTTAAATAGGACTTCTCTTTAGCCTTTTTGTTTCTTTGGCAGGCTCATCTGCCAGTTTCTGCAGTTTCTAAGTATGAATAAAAACTGCAATTAGAGCTAAAAGAAATATAGGGGTTCTGTCTTTCAGAAAAGCTAGTATTTATTTTTCTTCATGAAATGTTGAAATCTTAGCATTTCTACTGATAAAAATTCTGAAAAGTCTCAGCTGAAAAACATTGGTGGTCATGCTGCAGATGTCATTTCAATCTTTTCATTTAAAAAAATATTTTGATTCTCCTGGATGTCAATTCTAAGGTACCAAAATGTTCAGTATAATTCATTCTGCTTTGCTAATGAATAGCTCTTTTTAATTCATTCCAGTATTTAACCTCATATTCCCATTGTAACAACACTTTAATTTATTACTTGACATATACAACCAAGGCTCCATATTTCATTTAAAAATAAAACAGTGACTTACAGGGACATTCCCACTCTGGACAGCAGCTATCAGTGTTAACTTGAACAGGCATTCCTCGAAAACCACAGTCTGGCTTCTGCACATCCTTAGGGCAATTCCTTGAAAGATTGTATAACATCCAACCCATATTAAAACATACATACTGGCTACATTTGTCAACAGGTTCGAGGTATCTTGGCTGTCATATAAGGAAAAAACAACCAGAGTCAACTTTAACTTCATTTGCCTTATGAAATCCAAGCAATTACTCATCCATCCCACAGCTCTGAGAGAGAATCAGCACATCTACCTGCTCCTCATCAGTTATTTTAGAATGACTTGTATTTGTGTGGTTGTAACCAGTGACAATGATGCATGTTCATTCACCCACACCCCTCCTGTTCCATTCAGTTTTGGTGGAACACCCTATGAAAAGCATTATGCATTGAGGCTATGTTATAACTAGTAATAATCTGAAGCATTTTAAGAAACATTTTAAGAAAATCATGCATTCCCATCATTTTGAACCCTATGACAAAGAAACAAATGGAAAAAGGAAAGCCAGGGTGAGATTATGCAGAAACACCAAAATTCCAAGAATTATGGCTTTTTCTGCACCTCAGAAATATATTTAGCTATCTAGAAAAATCACATAGATTTCAAGCCTTTTTTTTTCAGAGCAATACATCCAAGTTGTAGAATATACCAGGACAATGTAAGAGCAGCAATAAAACTATCCTCTAAGAATAACTGAGAATTTTAAAACAAGTAAACTAAATAGGAACTACTTTAAATCTCTGGTATTACATATGTAGAACAACAGAATGGACTGAAAAGTAATATATATTTTAACATATGGGGGCAGGTAAGACTGATCATACCACACACTCAGAAGATGTAGACATCAGTGTATGCATCATCGTGCCAAAGTAAGCCTTGTCAGCTACAGCCGTCGTTTCTGAAAAGGAAGGCAGAGCCATTCCACCACTAGAATGAGATAAATCTATTGTACTTCTGGTTTGCAGTTCTGTGGCCTCTGTTACACTAAAATAAGGTGTAATGGGTTTCTGTGTTGGGATTTTGGACCTATCTGATGTTGTTACACCAAGGACTCCAGGAAGGGAGATATTTTTGGCAGAGGTTGTGTTTCTTGAAAAAAGCAAACTCTGAACTGCAGTTACTGGCAAATAAGGTGGGGAAGATTTATCAGTTGTGGTTGTCTTTGTCTCAGTAGCATTTCTTTGCTCATGTGAAGTCTGACCACCTTCTGAAATATTCACCGTTTTTTCAAATGAAGTTGTGTATTGAACTTCTGGTGCTATGTATGAGGTACTCTTCATCTGTGATAATGGACTTGAAATACCAGTTGTTTTCGTTATATTAATCTTTGGAGTTTCTCTAGTGCTCTGTGAAGCTTGAGTTACTGTAGTTGTAAATAAAGATTTATGTGTTTCTACGGTGGTAGGAACTGAAGCTGAAGCCATATAAAAATCCAAATTGACAACAAAAGAATCAGTGGTTTTTGTAGTCATCCTAGAGGCTAGGGTAGTGCCTGAAGTAACTAATAAACTGGCTGAAGAACTAGGTAGAGCTTTTTCAAAAACATAAGGTGCTTTTGAGGATGTAGCATTCACTGATGTGTTCGTGATCATTGGTGTAGTGGATTGAGTGTTGATTCCAGCTGATATGGCTGACATTGTTCCATCTTCTTCTGAAGAACTTACCGAAGAACTCTGTTTTCCTAGAGAAACATTAGAGACATGAGTGGACTTAGGAGGAGGAGGAGGCATAGGGGGCTGGCTTTCTAAAGTGACTTCAGAAGTTGTAGGCATTAGTAAAGAGGGCATTGCAATGGATGTTTTGGGTGCTGCTGAAAAGTTGGTAGAGAGACTTATTTTTAAAGTGAATTTGGAAAAATCCACTGAAGTTGCAAGATCTATAATTGGAATTTTTGAAGTTCCTTGTGTATCTAGAGATGAAGCTGATGCTTGGGTAGCACTTACATTTTGTATTAGAGATGATGTGCTACTGACTATGGGAATCGATGAAGAACTCGTGGTCTGAGATGTCACATAGGATGGTACTGATGTTGATAACAAGGTTGTAAATAAAGATAATGACCTCGTAAAAGAAGGATCCTTGGAAATGAATGTACCTGAACTTGGAGCCACAGGTTCAGTTTTCAATTCTGTATCTGAACTTTTTGGGTACTCTTTAAGTTCTGAAGCAGTTATTGATATAGCATTTAGAGGTAATACCAATGTCCTCGGAGGGAAGACTGTAGACATAATGGATTTTGTTGGCTTTTTAGAAACGGATGACAATGAAAAGAAATCAGTGTGCATTATATGCTTATTTTCTGTTGAGACTTTACTTACTACAGACATATCAAAGATTGTTGAATTGACTAGAAAAGTGGAAGCACCAGAAGGTACTGTATAAAGATTTTTGGAGGCAACAGTGGCACCTGCCATAGCTTTGGGCTTCAGGGAGGTAAACAGAGAACACACTGGTGTAGATACTGTGCATGTTGCAGAAGGACTTGAAGAAGTGTTTTTAGGGATTTGAGAAACAATTTGAGGTGAAGATACAGTCACTGGCAGAGCAGCAGAAGTACTGCCCTTCTTTAATGGAGATATCTGCTCAGGAACAGTTATTGGAATTTGCACTGAAGGTGAAAATGGCTTTGGATAAAAACCAGTTGAAGAACTAGCATTTAATGATATCAGAGAAGTTTTAGACAAGGGTTTTGCTGTTTTGAAGTGTGAAACTGTGGTTAATGGAGGAAAACTTGTCTCAGAGCTAGAAAATCTAGTAGTCATAGGAATTTGAGGAGCAGTTGAAGTCAGCATAGAGATGGGTGTTGGGTAAACTGCAGTTTGACTAATGCCAGACCTAGTTCTAACAGACAAAGTAGATAAAGGAGAAGTAGATGTGCTTAGTGTCAATCCTGGACCTAGAAGTAATGCAGGTCTTGTGGAAGTTTCCCTGCCAGCCAGCAGGGCAGGCAAAGACACTTCAGAGTGTATTTCTGCTCCCTGAGAACGACTTACTGAAGGACTCCTACTCTTCCCAATCCCTGCAGGCAACTCAGAAGTGACAAAAGATATCTTGGATGTTAAAGTTGTTAGTGCTGAGGAAGGTAGAACTGTTCCTAGCTGAGGGGTTGATGTTTTGAGTGGAAATGGAACTACCACTAGGGAAGAGGGTGTTAATGATGCAGAATGTGTTGGAAAAGGACCTGCACTGAGCAGGGTTGTTGGAGTTGTTATAGTAATGGGTAAAGTTGTAGGTGCATGAGAGCGGGCAGTATGTGATGTGACTGCTGAGGCTTGAAGAAGAATTGGAAAATGTGTTGAAGGGATGGGTTTGAAAGGGACAGTAGGGCTGGCCGTGCTGTGAAGTACATCAGAAGGCTCCACTGTACTTGGTAATGAAAATGTTGAATAGGTGGCTGCATTAGATGCTTCCAAAGAATAAAAATCTGTAATAGACTGTGCCAACATATTCATTCCCCTTAAAGCTGTGTTTGCATTCACGGTTATTTTGTCTGTCACACCGATGTGAGTTGATTCATTCCCTGAAGTAACAAATAAAGGAGGTGTCTGAGGAAATCTCTCCGTGGTAGCACCCATGTGAGAGATTAACTGTGAAGGTTTCAGTCCAATTTCTGATTCTGTAGGTGTCACAGGTATGCCTAAAAGGAAAAATGTGTGTTTAACTGTCTTTAATGAATTATTAGTAAAGAAAAATAGCAAATCTATCTCTACTCAAACCCCATTTAAATATTAGCAAATCAGATCTTGCCAATGGTTCCAGGTCATCTGATGACTTTGAGAAACTCAGATGACTCAAAATGTTTTCTAGTTTTCTCTGCAAATGAAGTAATTAATTTTTTATTATTGGTGAAAACCTTGAATTTACAGAGCAGTTTTGAAGCAACAAGGCAATTCCATAGAAAATTCAGTAAATCCAAAATAATAAAATATTTGAAATAAATACATTACATCATTAGAAGATAGTATGCTCTACGAGATAACTTTGTACTAGCAAATATCAAGCATAATGTATTTAATTCAAAATTTGTACAATAAAATAGGATACAGTATTAAAATGAAATTTTAATGTTAAAATAATACTTTATCCCCCAAAATAAGCGAATAATGTGGTATAATTACACACCAGAAATTATGAAATAAATGAGCTGAATTTGTTAGTGATGTGTCAGCCTCTGAAATGACTGAATATTTTTGCCACAGCTGTATTTCTTTTATTTGGGATCTCTCCCAGATGTGCAATATACTAGCATTATATAGTCAAATATAGTTGTTCTGAGTATAAAATAATCACAAAAGGTTATATATAACCCATTATTATAGAAATACAAGAATTCAACTTAAAATATAACTTGTTTGAATGCAGAAGCTGTATTTTGGATGACTGGGAATGGAATTTATGTCCCAGAGAGACAACCTTCAACATAAAGACGTTCTGAGAAAGCATTTAATTTAAAAAAATGTACATTTGATTAATCCTTTCCTGGGATTTCTAGAGTAATTTGTAAAAGTAGATCAACATAATAAATTATACTTACAGTCTTCTGGATAAACACATCTAAGTGTGACCTCATCAAGGATCATGTTTTTGGGACAGTATGGCATGCATCCTTCAACCCTTTAAAATATTGCATAGTCAACTCTAAAGCCACAGTAGAAGCATTAATTAATTTTAAATTATTTTACTTTGGCTAAATAAATTATTAGAATGTCATATCAGAGTTCTGAGAACTTTCCAATGAAATTATGAACATAGCATTTTGAGGCATTTCAAGGTCAAAAAGTTATTGAGCAGCATAATTCTATTTCTAAACTGTTAATAATTATTTGCATAGGCTGATGAACATGAAAGCTTTGGACCATTCTGCTTCCATAACCAGTTGGAAGTTTGTATCCCTAAGCAGAAAGGTTTTCCACAGAATAATGAATTTGTCTACCATAATGTTGTTTTACCCAGATATGTTCATTTGAGATATTAAAATATTTAGGCTGATTCCCGAAAGCCTTTTTCGTGTGTCCTTTCAACATAGGAGAATGCAGACAGATCACTATATTGCCATGCCTTTTTCATTCTGGGGGGATTTTTCATTGAGAAGATCATGACATTAACAACCATAAGGAAAATGCTAATAATACCAAGAGAGAAAATTTGTAATATTAGTAGTATTACTAATCATTAACTGCATGTGCCTAGGGAGTCTGAAATTTAAAATATCCTTTCTTTTCCACCACATTGTGCCTTGACCTTTCAGGTATTTTTCCTTTCAGTTTACTGTGGTTTCATAGAGGCCAGGGGAGAGCCATGGAGACAGGAAATCTGTTTACTAAACCACAAGTTCACATTACCCCTCTGAAGTCCCTCCCTTCATGCCATGGGCATCTCCCAGTATAAAAGTTCCCCCTTCTTGCAGGAGAGGGCGTATTCCTCCCTTACTATTCCTACAATTCTTGATCTTTGTCATATAAACACCAGAATGATGCAGTCGTTTTAACATCATGGTGTGCTGGTTTAGGATGCAACTATATATCCATAGAAGGAAATAGCCTTCATTTAATTTAATAGCTTTCTATTTAACCACTGCCAGAAGCTAATACTCTGGGCTAAATACAAATCCTCTTATTCTTGTGTTGGAAATTGCAGGTAAATAGGAAAAAAATAATGTGGGAAATGAGAGGCTTGGTATAAATATTTTCATATGACTTTTGAGAGTTTCTCAAGAATTATATTGAAATCCAGATAGTAAAACTAAATGGATAGTGCAGCAGCAGTAATTTTCAGAAAACATATTATATGCTTATTACAAAAAAGCAATACAGTAGCAATATGAGATTAATTTTACTTACAGAGGAAGAAATTTACATGCTATTCCTTCAGGATCACTACATGTCTTAAAACAAGGATTAGCACAAGATTCATATCGCCATTCACACATCCTTCTGTAAGGCACAGAAGCACTGAGTTCTGACAAGGAAAGGAAGAGGATTTTTATTGATTCCATAGTCAATAAACAATAAATTAACAGCCTTTTCTATAATATACATTGGAATTTTCAGATAAATGAAAAAATGAAAACCAAAGGGACAAATTTTTCAGAACTTTCCAATAGGTGAGATTTTGTTCAGTTTCAAGTATTTTAAATTCATTCAAACCTAAAAGGCACTTCAAGCTTTGACAATAAAAATAGCTATTCACTTTTACAATATCCTCTCTTTCAAAACCTAAAAGGTCATTTAAACATAGTGAAGAAACTGTTGGTTGCAGATGCAATACAATTACCCACTTCATTTAAAAGAATAGATATCTATAGATTACTAATGAGGTATTAACATACATCGTTTTTTGACATGCCACTTTCATTTTGAAAGAGTAAGCCAATAGTTCAAAGATAAAGTGAACATTCTATCTGCAAAAAATTAGAAAATAATAGCATTCTGAGATGGAATGGAAGACCAAGAAAGAGAGAAATTAAAAATAGGATAAAGTATTTGTTACTATTGCTGATGAAATAAAAGAGAAAATGCTCTGAAGGCAAGCAGAAATAGAATATTTATTCCTGGGGATTATGCAAAATTTACCTTCAATACTAAAGCTACTGAAATGTTTGAATTCTTCCGAATCGTCGTACTTTGCCACTTTAACACTGGATGAGGTGAGAACGATGAAAAAGCCTTTTTTACTGTGCAGTTCGAAGGCACTGAGCCCTGGAATCCAGAGACCCTGGTGCTGGAAGAAGGTGGCTCGTCTCTGAAAGGAGGCACTTGCCTGCCACTGCTTCAATCCAATGGTTTCATCATCATACACATACAGAAAGTAGTTTGGTCTTTCAGCAGATTCAAGGGAAACAAGAGATAGAGCTGCCACAGAAGAAAACAAAAAAAATAAGGTGAGATTTTTTACAGAAAAAAACTAATAATTGAGTTTCAATCCTAAATATTGGCTGTTAGGTGGCTCCTTTTAAAAACCTCCTTTTCACACACACAAGAAAAAAAATTTAAAAATCAGCTTTTGTGGCACAAAAGAGAGTTAGAAATGCAGTGCAGGGTCTAAAAGAGACTTCAAATGATTATATAATCCAGAATCACCAGGGAACTAATCAGTTAGACAAAAATTGCATTCAGCCTACTGCTACTAACCTTCAAAAATGACTCATAAGCAGTCTCAGACAGGAACTTGCATATCTTAGGAGTTTTTCTCAAGTTTGGACAAATGTCTGACAGCTTAGCAGTGCCAAAATTTCATTAGGAAATAGTATCACATTGTAAGAACATTGAGGTCAGGCTTTTTTTATATGCAGTCATATCCAGAAATAAAGTAAGAAAATCTATGGCCAAATAAGAGACTTGACCTCTATTTTCTTTACCCATGCCACAAATCAAAAGTGAAAAACTTCTCCGAAAATGTAAGAATTTATAAAAAGACTGACTTCGTACTTGATTTTCAACTTGAATAGGGTCTTGAAGTTCTTTAATCTCAAGGAATACTGTCTCATCCCTCATTTCCATGTACAAGTCATGGATACAATGAATTATTTACTTTTACTTTACATGGGCATTTGACAAGACTGTATTAATTCTTCTGTTGTATAAATTTTTCATTTCAAAATCACATCTAAAATCCTAATTTCCCATGGCAGTAAACCTTCAAATGTTTGTAAAATTTGTTTGAAATTTTTCTGTGGGGAGAGCCCTTCTTTATGTTGATTTTTGAGGGCTTGTGATTTTTTCAACAAATTAAATTATTTGAGAAAGCAATAAAAAATCTTTATTGATTTAGTTGGCACAATCTTCATATATGTGAAGAAGGAAAAATAGATACAGAAGGAAAAATATTTAAACGTGTTTATTTTTGCTGTATATTTTGGGTAAGTCTCTGATAAGTAAAAAATAGAATTTAGGATTAGCTGTTCACCTAGGAAACTACCTTTTACATTGCATAGAGATGCTGCTTATTAACAATGCAAAAATAGATTCATCATTCTCAGTTGCACATTTTCTAGGTTAGGAAAAGTAACAAATAAGGTTAAATCATAAAGAAGAATTGATTTCATAGGAGACAAAAATATCCTGCATTTACCTTCAGCTTTGATATTCGTTAGATATTTGTGTAAAATTCACCAATTTCCAGTTATACAAACTAATTGGATTTTTTCACAAAGTTATTCTATTCACTTGTATTTTGTAATATTTCTAAAACAATTCTTGAAAAGTCAACTTTAAAGCTGGAAGTGAGGTTTTCTAATATTAAAAAAAATTAAAAATTAAATCCCTCCTTCATTTTTAAATTGGCCACTTATTCCAATAACTAAAAATATCTAGACTACTTTAGGACATTTAGAAGATGCAGCAAAAATCATTCATATAATTTGAGATATATATCTCACCATTAGCAAAACTGCTGAGAACACTTACATAAATCTTTATCTTTGAAAAGACCTGGAGTTATCATGAAACTGAAAATTACATTTCCATGTGCTCCAGTTCTAGGCAGGGGAAATATCCTTCTGCTGGATACATTAGCCCCTATAATTGTGTCATTCACTCCAAAACTTGCCAAGATATAGGGTCCTTCACCAAGACCTAAGGGAAGAAAAATAGAACAGAAAAACAAAAATCCTCATTGCATAACATACAAAACTTAAGTCCTAGTTTTTCACTTGGTTCCACTTGGTAGTGGAAACTCTGTCCTTGACTTTAACCCCGGCAGGCAGCTAAGCACCACACACTTGGTCACTCCTCTCACACCTCACAAAAGAATCAGAGGGGAAGAACTGAAAAAAAACCAAGGATGGAGATAAATACAGTTAAATCATGGTTTGGTTTGAGTTTTGTTTATAGAGAAATAAGGAAAAAGAAAAGGAAACAGAAGAAACCAATTGCAAGAAAACTGATAAAAAAGCCCAAATTCTTCACCACCAGCTGACCAATATCTAGATAGACCCTAAGCAATGCCAGTCCCAGAAGACTTCCTCTCCAATTTCTATTGCTGACCTCAACATCATGTTCTGCATCCCTTTTGTCAGCTGGGGTTGGCTATCCCAACTCTGTTCCCTCTAACTTTTTGTGCAGCCCCAGCTTGCTTACTGGTGGATCAGCATGAGAACTGGGAAAAGGCTTGATCTGAGTAAGCAGTAGCTAAAATACTACTGTCATCACAAATCCAAAATATATTATTACATTCATATTAATTCCATTATATGAAGAAAATTAGCCCAAACCAGTACTCCCTCCTACTTTTTCATAGAATCATAGAATAATTAAGGTCAGAAAAGACCTTTAAGATCATCAAGGTCAACCATCAACCTACCACTATCATGATATTCACCATAAAAACCATGTCCTCAAACCTTTTTGAGTAAGATAAAATTCCCTATTCAAAAATAATTGTGGGAAGTCAGTTATATCAAGCAAGATCTACATGCTACTACTGTATTAGGCCAGAGAGGAGGAGGAAAAAAAATCTCTATAATGATGCTCTCTATAGAATACAAGTCATCCTAGTCATCAGAAAGACACATTAAAAGTGAGATTCGTATCACTGCATTTAGTCAAGTTTCCCTTTCCAATATCTATTGCTCCCTACAAAGCATGTGCACAGTATCCAAATAGTAGAAGAGATGACACAGGAATTCATTCTGTTAAATGAATACCACTCTCATTCTTTGATACTGCTCTTTTTACAGTACAGTATTGTGAGACTTGTGCATAATATCCCATAGCCTATCAATGTCCAAATATTGTAGGTCTCCACTCTGAAATTTACAGTACAAACACAAGGTAACATCCTTCTAGAGCTTCTCCCTGACTGCTACCATATGTTGTAGGATGATGGATCAATCCACCCCCCACACTGAACTTTAAGAAGTTATTAATGGAGACATTAGGGATTACTAGGATAATTCAACACAGCTGGGCCACTAACCTCCACTCATTAAAAATAAAAACAATGTTAATAAAATAAAAACGTCAAAGAAAAAGCCCATAAATTAACTGAGTTTTTTTAATAGGAATATCAAATACTACATACCTTGGTTGTAATATTCACAGTCATAAGCTAAAAGAAAAAAGAAACAAGCTTTATTATTATTATTATTATTACTACAAAGTAACAAGAGAATCCATGCATATCTGCATCCTAAAAATGTAAAGCTCACTTTCAGCAGAGGATGTTTCATGTCCCAAAAGATATATCAGTCTGTGATTTTACTTCCTTAGACTTTTGCTCAGAGACAGCAGACCTGAAGCAGGAATTATTCTACAGCCAAGAATCCTTCTCAACAGTCAATGAAAAGAAGAATGGACTGGATCTCTTTGCAGCCCTACACAGAAAACTGGACATCCACCAGTGCCTTTCCCACAGTCTCTGCACTAACACACCCCAAGCACAGCCAGCCCTTTTCAGCAAGACAGCGAATTTGGGTGTATAAGGAGGACACAGCTAACACAGAGACAGCTTGAGAGATGTGAACTGTGTTTATTATCCACCTGCTTCTGTCATATTTGTATAATTGGGCAGAAAATAGTGAGGATGCCTGTGAGAGGAGCTCTGGTGCGTGGCCAGCCCAGGTACATACCACAGAGCAAAGGAGATCTCCAGTGAATCGCTGCTCCTTGCTGGCAGCACTTGTGAGCATAAGCTGCAATACTGGTACACAAACACTCACAGTCCCCACCAAGATTGCAGTTGCATGTATCTGTGTGACAATTTTTGATAAAAGAAGTCACATCAATCTAGGGGGGGGGGAAAGAAGAAAAATAGGTGACTTAATTGTATGAGCTGTACAATTCCAGTTACAGCAGGAGTTTTATTTCTGGAACGACCGAAAGAATTAAACACAAAAATAAGGCAGTTTCCAAAGTTTAGGCATATTCCTGCACAAAAAATATAATTCAAATGACCAGCTTATACCTAAGTTACAGGTCAAAAGAAAAATTCAGCGGCTACTAACAAATATGCTTGGTCACACACTTGCTGTTCATCGATTTTAAAGAATTATTGAAGCTGGCAGTTCTGTTTTTATAAGGCAAATACTGCCATCTGTAGTCATCCTGACAGTTTTGCATGAATAATAACAAAATCAGAGCAGCGCTTCTGATTACCAAGTTACTAAAGTAATAATTTGTAGAAGGGGGTTTTCCCAGGGAAAGAAAGTTGAAGACCACTGGTGACATTGTGTAGAAAAAAAAAATATTTCTGTACTTATCAGGATTTAATATAATTTGCCCACAAAACTTCATTAGATCAGAAACCCACATTCTCACTCTAAAACCCTATCACAGTATTTTATGATTTTACATGATACATGATTTCTTGAGTTTAAATAATCTTTTTTGTAATGTTGAGCAACATTTCCAAAACTCTGCTCTTACTCAACACATGGAATGTTTAAAGCAATGCTTTTCTTCAGTTTAATCTCTGGTCGAGCTCAGTTGTAAAGCACTCAAATGGCACACGTCAGATTACAGAAATACCACCACTGTAACAAAGCAGCACTTATCTAACACGAAGACAGCTTCTCAGCTGGCAGCTGCTGAAGCTGGCAGGGACTGGATCAAATGCAGAGAGATGTTATTGTGCTTTCATTCTTTTTCTTGTTTTGAAAACAGGGATACCACTGGGGATGTAGGGAATGCACATGACAATTAGCTCCATTGAAAGTGGCAGTAGTAGCTTTGTAGGAGTTGCCAAACAGCAAACTGGCTCCAAAGACCTCAACCTTTCTCTCATGCCTGCAGAGCAGCATCTCTCCATGGGTCAGCAATACCCTGCTCTTGTGACAAACTGGGAGCCTCAGGCCAAAGTTCCTGCTGAGTTCGGGAATTATGAGGAAGACCTTTTTTGTTCTGCAAGGGTTCAGGTTCCTCAGACCCAGTTGAATTCAGTGCTTATCTGGGCACCTGCAATCTGTCAGTTTCTGCCAGCCAGAGATGCAAGATTTTGTCTCCCTGAAAACTGGGTATTGCAGCCTGAGCTGAACTGCAAGGCCACCTGTCCCACAGACAGGAGCTTGCCTGCATGCACTGCAGGATCTTCCATCACCCACATAGCAGGAGCAAAATAAGCACATTTGAAACCCCCATCTATGTTTTCTGTTCTTTCCATGCCCCCAGTGTCAGTCTCTGCTTGGGCTTTTTTCTTGGCACCCAGTTCCCCACCCAGCAGTCATCTGCACATGCCCTTGATAGGAGGTCACTTTACATTGCATTTGCAGAAGCTGTACTTTCACATGCTGATTAAAAGGTTCTAAAAGCACATTAAAGATATTTGCTTTACAGACTGTCCCATACAAGATAGATACATGTGTACTTGACTACTAATTTAATTACATGTTTTGCACCTGGCATAGATTTTTCACATAATTTTACTAAATTTTTGGCATAATATTTGCAAATTCTAATCACAACATGGATAAGATATAGAAGATTAATGTTCAAGAGAAAATATCTAAGTTGTTATAATAATAGTTTCTTAAAAACTCTCTAAAGTTCCATTTTTATTTATTATTTGCCACTTTGAAAATACACTCATCACTATGTTCTCAGGCACATGCTCAAAAAATTCTTTACATAGTAACTTAAGTCAACATTAATAAATCTCTTGGGTTAAGCTACCGCAACCTCCTTCACAGGCAAATTCCTAACCATGTTGATATCCAACTTCAGCCTTGAAAGTCAGGAGGTTCAGCTGGGGCAGCTAATGAGCTCATTTAGTATTAATATTCATGAAGAAAGTAAGAGACCGAGATGAAATGTCATAGTGGTTCTTGTTTGCACAGGTATAAAGAAGCACCTAAATACCATTGGGAGGCTAAAATCAGAAATAGGGAAAAATGTGTAAAGCATGTCTTGCATTGATAATGGGTGGACTAAAAAGGAATAAAAGACTACCACACAAAATAGTGTTGTCCCCATCTTGTCTAGACTGAACTGAAGGACATTCTTGTAACTCAAGTCCCAGTCTCAGCCAGGTATTGGGAAAACAAGACATCGGACCTCAGAGTTTTGATAAAACCAGATGATAAGCTGCCAAACAATTAAAAATACCAATAGCTCTGAAGCTGAAATCTTGCCCTCTCATATTTCTTTTTATATAGAGCAGGACACTTAACACAATAAAACTATTTGAGCAAAGCTGTAGGTGCATTACACATACATTTATTTTAGAATCCTTCAATTTATACAAATTTACAATTTATAAAAAAGGAGCTACCTATATAGATAAAAGGCATAAATAAAACCTAAAGAGAATAGAACCTTGATTATTTAGTTGACTAACTCACAACTCTGTAACCACTTTTATGTTAAGATTCCAGTCTTGAAGGAACAAGGAGCCCTGCAGAAATATAGCCCACCCACACAGAGATGCTTGCAGGGGTTTACTCAATATCCTTACAGTGAGACTGAGGGTACTTGAAAGATGAAATTAATTACTGGAATTTTATTACTTTCATGACAGCATAACTTGGCTATTTAATAAACTTACCACATTGCGACAAGGTGCAAAAAGATCACTGTATAAAATGGAGCATTCCTTTTTGGCATAAGGGAACTTGCTCTGATGTACTTCACATGGTCTCAGTGTTTCATTTGGGCTCTTGCACTTGAAAACAAGCAAAAACACCACAAATATTTTATAGGTAGGTGTGTTTATTGGAGACTCAGATACACCATAATATCATTATAATTCAATGCTTGCATAATCAGAAAATAAACAATTTAAATGCTATCTTCATCTTGTTTCCCTGATTTGTTGTTATAATTGAAAACATTTGCACAAAAAAAGAATCTTTTTGTTTTGTTCTAAAGCAGTAAAATGTTCCTGCTGTCTGCTCAGTGCATAAAGACAAAATGTTTTCTTTGTGACACATTATAATCATTACCAGAGCAACCAACTGTAACATCACAAACAAATACATGGTCCAAATTCGTCCTGGGTGGTTTTGCACTGACTTTAAATGGAGTCATACTACAGATGGCTTTAGCCCTGTAAGTTCAAATAAAGAAGCAGTGGTAGGAAGAGAGCAACTCATTTAAAAAATAGAGTCAAAGATCATCATGATAACTCAAAAATGGGTGATGTACAACTATATCACTTATAGGATCTCTTCGAATAGAAAACCAGAAGAACAGAAAAATATAGGAAAGGGGCACTCAGCTCAGAGACCACGAGTTCATCTGAAACCATGCTGTCCTGGTGCAGCAGGGAAGTAGAAGGTGTAATGCACCAGGTGTAAGGCACCAGGAGGGTGTGTCAGTGAATCCCCAGGCACCTTCAGAGTGTCCCACAGCAGCCCCAGCTGCAGTGCAGTCACCCACCAGTGCTGCCCTCCTGTGCAGCTGCTCAGACACTGCTATGAGGGGATGTGCTGCCACTCCCAGGAAGGAGAAGCCCTGGGAGCATCTCACGCTACACAGCGCTAATACAAACACATTTCCCAGTAGCAGGGCTGGGTTCTAGGGCTCCAGCTATCAAATACTACTTTACAGGACTTAGATCTTTCAGAAATGGTGACCAGGATACAGCTCTACAAAAGCCCAAAGGTCCTTTCTGAAAAAATCCCCAAGGCCTACCACGGGGGCAGATGAAGTGTCAAGCCTGTCTGAGCACAGCCAAGCAGCAAGAGCAAGGCTGAACTTAGATCCTGAGTGTTCTGGCAGACATAGACATCAGGAGATTACATGAGATTTTACAAATATATATCTCCACCAAAAGGTAAGGTGCTGTGGGCACCCTTACTCTGGCAAAAAGAAAGTGGGCTGCATAAGCAAAAGTTATAACATACTACAAGTTAATGTATTCTATGCACCTTTTTTAAGGGATCTGCTGAACATATAAATTGAAAAAGAAAAATTCACAAACTTCATACAAAGTATTCACACATATGTTTATATATGACCTTCTAGATGAGCAGTATAAATCTACATGTTTGCCTTGCTTGCTGACAAAATTTAAATATTTTATGTAGAATAAGCTATATCCGAAGGGAGATATTGAGGCAGAGAAACCTCAAAATCTTTATTCCAAAGCATTCTTTCATGAGGTGAGAGATATTTGGTCAATTTCCTGCTGCATCAAGGAGAGAACGGATTAAAAACTGGTCCTGACAGAAATCCAAAGGGAGTGCATTACAAATAATGATTTTCCAGGAGATCCACAAGGCTATAAAACTTTACTTCTTCTCAGTACAAATTAATGAAATATTTATTCTCCTGTGTTATAAACCAGAGTTGCAGTCATCCACTCTCTGCAGCCTCCTTTCTCCTCAGAAACCATGTTTCCATACCAGGTTGTGCCTGTTGCTGTTCTGAGCCTTTTCTGCCCATCCCTTCACCACCTCAGCTTTGTCAGTTTATTCTGTTTACAAAGTGCAACTAAAATAAATCTTCATTTTACTTTCAGTGTTCAGAAAGAAACTCTTTTCCAGCATTCAGATTCTGTTTACTTTCAGTATTCTGATGCCTCCAACCCCAGAGAAATTAAAATTGTTTTTAAAATTGGGATGAATCAGAACTATCAGAGGCATTGTACCTAACTTTGTAGAACACTGAAATGCAGACAGCTATAATTACATAGGGGAAAACATAACCTTCCCTAAAGAGATTGTTTGTTTCCATTTAAAATTGATACATGTTTGCTATGACTTAACAATTATGAACACATTTCATATCTACAGACACAAAATGTCCTCTTATACAGTGATCATAATTTTATAAAATATCGGTACATCATATGCTTATAATGTGCTCATTTGCAAACTAAAATTATAATCTTTTTTTCTCTACATTTTTATTGGACATGGGACTTACCTGTCCTAAAACCCAGCTGTCTCCAAACACCTGTGCGTTTCTCACCTCCATGTTGTTTGATGTAGTCAGATCATTTGAAGTGTATTTGTCAAAATTTCCACACAAGCCTGCCAGTTTGCCCTGAAAGAGAAGATTTCTTTTTTTCATAAACTCACAGTCAATAATTGGCACAAATAACAGACCTGGAATATAAAAATTTATAAGTGAAAACGGTGAAGGTAAAGCTGACTTATCTTTTGAAAAATATCTGACACTCAGCTATGCCTGCAGTTCCATATTGCAAATATATTTTCACAGAAACCAGTGGTTTTCTTATTTTCCAAAACTTCTTCTTACTGCCTGCCTGTGAAAATGTACTAGAATCTAGCAATAATTTTTTCTGAAAGCTTAGTAGTGCTTCCACTCCAAAAGTCAAAAGTTCAGGTGAATTACTGCATGATTGTGAAGCCTGACTAGTTGTTGTCATTAAAGCTTGCTGCCTCTAATTTTAGCTCACAAGAGCTAGAACATTTGTAATAGCAATTATAAAAGAGACAGTTGCAACTTTCTTGTGTTGGGCATGCGCTGCTGATGGAAAACCTATGTATACATGCATACACACATAAATATATGGGAAAATGGATATTTCTGCCCAACAGTAAAAAGTAAAGCTGGATTTTTAGGGTGTTGTGGCTGACTCTAATGATTTTTTTTCTTAAGGTCTTCTGCAGACATCTTACTGAACTGGAACCTCTGGAAGAAACAGCCATTGGAAGCAGAAAGAACTGGAAATATTTGTGTTCCTGAATGAAACCTATAGAATTCAGCTCCCTGACAGCTTATTTGAAAACACAAGAAATATTTTTCTCTATGTGTATTGATAGCTGATAAATCAACTTGCAAGTGAAGTAAGCATTTTATGGCTATTTGGATAGAAGCCCATAATAATTTTGCTTTAAAACTGCTTTAGATGGTCATTATAGCTTTGACTTACACTTCAAAAAATCTGCATTCTAGCCTGGCATGCTTTTCCTTTAATGATCCTCATCTTAATATATGTGTTCATGTTTGAAATTAAAGGAGAAATATAATTCTGAATTGCACAGATATGGTTACTCAGCCAGCACCCAAAGACTGAGTTGCAGAGACACCAAGGCAGATGACAATATAGGAACGGAAAAAAGAAGAGCAACTGGCAAAAGAACAAGCCTTTAATTCTTCCTTGCATCATGACTGAATCCTGTCACAATATATCCATTAGGTTCAAACCTAAGTTTTTGTCTAGATCCTTTCCTGTATTTTGTCTTTTTAAATTAAACCCAAGATGTGACTGCATCTGTTCATCTCAGAAGCCTCTATTACATCCCAGGTTATAGTTCCATCATCAGTCTAATGCAATCTGTACTACTTGCCATCTTCCATGTCACTAGATATGGAAGCTTCTTTTCCATTGACTAACAATTATGAAAAATGCAGTGAACTGGGTAACTCAAAACTACCCCTCCATTCCAGCCCCCAAAGTATCTTTGAGTCAGATCTGAATCACTGCATATCTCCAAGGCTGCAGTGTATCAAACATCAGAGTAAGCGTACATGTAGGATCCACTCCTCCTCTTCACAAGTCACATTCTCCATCTCTTCTTACCTGGAAAATACTGGCAGCTGAACACCATGATAAACAGCTATATCACTGGGAAAGCTAGTATAGAAAAGACTATACAGTTATTCAATAAGAGATCACATTAGCAATATAGAGAATCTACAGAAATTCTCAGGTTTGTATTTCGGCTCACCTTCCATCGAGGTCCAACTTTAACATGCATCATTGTCTTCTTATCCCACAGAATTGTAATGTCCTGTTCTGGAAAGTGTATCACAGTGTAATATCCAGCCTTCCAGAGCTGATAGTTAGATTTGTTTTCCTGTGCCCCTACAGTCTTCCAACACAAATGAATATTTATTAAGATCTACTAAAGTAATGCTACCAAGGTATACAGCCAGATAACAGCAAAGCATATACTGAAGAATACTTTAGCATATAAATATTATATCAATAATCAATATTATTAGTAGAACTATTGTTTCATACTTTGATATTTTGTTTTTGGTATTTTGTTTTTTCAGTTATTCAAGTTTGCTTTATACTTTGGTTTCCCTTTCAAAACCAAGTGGAAAGAAATTCATAAACGCCAGTATGTTTCAACTCCTTGGGCAATCTTCTTTGTAGGACAAACAGAACTTGAAAAAAATAATGGGAAAAGAATAATGGGGAGAAAAAATTAAAGTGTGTCCTGGGATCTGCTGCTTTATCCAGGCCTAAACATCTGTTCTGAGCAGACTGAGAGATGCTTATCAAAAACATGCTCCTTTAAAGCTGTAAATTTGCAGTGGTTATCTTAAAGGGCAACTCAAAAAGGAAAGAAAATAACTAACCTGCTTCTCAGAAGGTTCACTAAAATAAATCTCAGTGTCTCCAACAGTGATGAAAACATTCTTCGAGCAAACAATATCATTGTCAAAGCACTTTTTGTTCTGAGCAATTATAGATATATTTGAGTTATCTGTGCTCTGCAACATTAAGAAGAAATTATTTTACTTATATATTCAACTGCATTTCACTCCTGAAGATTTATTCTCTGCTTGCCATAAAAAAAAAAATTAGAATTTACACACATTTGAAATTAAATTTAAGCAAGTTACCAATGAAATGCATTTTTAAATTCTAAGCTGAACCCAAAAACTTTGAAGTTAAACACAAAGAGCTAATATATTCAGCTGTGACTCCTCTTACTGAAGGCATCACAAACTCAGGATCAGGCTACCCCTAAAATAAAAGTCTGGTTTAAGCCTTTAAAATATGCTTATACTTGGAATCCAATATTTACAGCACAGTGTGGTTGTCGAAATTGAGACATGCTATAAAAAGAGCTTTATTTTTAAACCAAGGTACATGAGATCAAGCTGTTTTCATATTTTTGAAACCAAGAAACCTACCATCTGTCAGTAGTAGATAGAACAGTTTCTGTGCCACCACACATCAAAATTCACAAAACCATGAGTCGTACCCCATGTTCTTGGAGGGGGTAAAGGTTTCTGCCAATATTTTTGTTTGTGGGGTGGGGTTTTTTTAACATTTAGAAGATTTGAATACTTTGTTGTCTTGATTTACTGGTGTTTAGTGCTTTAAACTCAAATGTACTGCTTTCCCAATCCCACACCTCTTGGTTCTACAGCCTGTAAATTCATTTTTCATTCTAGGCACAAAAAAATCACCTTTCCACCTTGGCTCATCATATCTGTTTATTCACCTACAGCTTCTGTGGTTCTGTATCTTGAGGGAAAAACACATGCACCATGTAATTCCCCATGCTAATATTTTTACTCCAACAAAGGAGATCAACTATTTTTTAAGCCATAACTATAAAAATTACTTGAGAAAGTTAACTTTGTCACATTAATATAAGCCAATAACACTGTTTCTGAATCTGGTTCGATTTTTGACCAAATTCAGTCCTACAGACATCACAAACCTGAGACAGACATGAAATAAAGATCTTGGAAGTGGCAAGTAGCACCCACTGACTGATTAGTCTTATATGGGACACTTGAGTAGTGCTGGGAATAAAAAGGTTCTCTTCTTGCTAAAACTCTTCTTGCTCCCACTCTCCTTTAAATATAGTCTCTGAGACTATGATTAGATGAAACTAATTGCAGGTGCTAATGGGAATGGTGTGCAAGATGGAAATGGTGGCTCTCAGCATCTCCCCAGTCCTGGGAACCACTCTTGGCTCCCAGCAATGCTCTTGAATAGCTTCACTTGGCCACAACAGGAGGCCTCCCTCACCTTGCTTTGCACCCACAGCATCTCTCCCCAGAGCTTCACTCCCTCCTGTGGTCAATGTACCACTGCCCTGGTCAGTGTACTACTTACTCCTAACTACTTCTTGCCTGTCTCACTATTGTACCCTCATTTATTCTGTCAGAATTCAAGAATTTTTTTAAAATCATTAATTTTTCCTCATCAGTAAGAACTATTGCATACAGAAAACATAGGTGCTACAGGAAGCAGTTTGTGTATTTTTTTCTTAATAAAAGTCATAGTGACCAAACACTTTAAAGAAAACTTTCAATCTAAAATCAAAAATAAGCCCAACCTCAGATGATGGAAAGCACAGAGGTATTTTTTGCCACACAGAGGAGCTGCTACTGTTTCACTGCCCTTAGTCCAGCATGGCCCCCAAGACAGAGGATGCTGCTACCTGGCATAGAAAACACTCTACAGGAAGGGAGTGCTTGTGAATGTGATGAGCACAAGCTGTGGGATACTGCCTGCAAGCTCTGTGTTGCCCTAATGCCAGGGCTTAGGAAACAGATGGTATTTGTCAGTAGTTAGCTTGGAAGACAACAGCTACAGTGGGCAGTTCTTCACTAACTGCTTAGTGGAAGGGGGTGTAGGAAATCAGATCTTCATGACTTAGCAGGGGAACTCAGTTTAAAAGTATCAAAAGCATCAAGATAAAGCAAAGTTCATCTGTCCAATTCTGTTGTAAAGTTGGTTTAGGTTGCACTCAAAATAAAATTTGTCACTACCTTATTGGGAAATAGACTATGTTTTAATTAAGCCAGGCCTGCTGCTGGAGTGAGTACAACAATTATTCCCCTCCAAGTCAGATAACAGCTCAGAGCATTTTTTGATTTATTGGATGTGATGTGGTAAATTAAAAAGGAGACAATCTCATTAGTTTGGTAGAGAGGAGGCAAGCTGATACATTGTGTGCTGGCCAACTGAAAAGTGAGAAAGGGAGCTACCTCCCCCCCACAGCTCAGTGCAGAGAACTTTGCTTGCAGTCTCTGGGTCTATTTGATGCCCAGGACACTGTGGGCTCTTTTCATTGCACAGTTCATTCCCCTTCAGTTAGCTTCGTCTCAGCAAAAAGGGACACTCTGAGTTAACAGGGAAGCAATGCCTTCCCTGTAAGAAAAGAAATGAAGAGCTTGATTTTAAATAAGGATAGTTCAATCAGGCTAATTACCCCACAGTAAAACTACACCTTTTTTGGCAATGAAGACAAGCCTTGAGGCAGCAGCATGTAGCTCTATTAGCTATGCTAATAGAAGCTGCTGTCTGTGCCTTCTGACAGTCCAGGCCAATCCCTTCAGCTGAACAGCATCAACATACTCGAGTCAGAAGTTTTTGTGTATGGTTGGGATTTAAGCCAAGGGCACGAGCTGAGTTATATTTCAAGTTAACTCCGCAGTACAGAGAAGCCTGGAGCCAGGAAGTGTTTTGCTGACCAAAGCCAGAACAGGGACTCCTGAAGACATGTGAAGTACTTCCTTACTTGTAGGACTGCATGATGGTGTTAAATTACTAGAAATTATGCAGGATGGATATGCAGAGAGACTATGGTAGTAGTTTAGTAGAGTGATGAGGAAACCAGACATTTAAGAAAAAAGGGCTTTGTATTAAATCCTGAATCTTCTTCCTCAGCTTTCTCTTTTTCTAATTAAATCTTAGACCTAAACCCAAACATAAAAATATCATTATGGATTACATGTCTCTTATGTCTCTACGCTCTCACAAAATTATTTGCTTTATGTACAAACTCTTGCCATTCTCTCCATATAGCTCAGTAGACATCTTTCCCAGCCATACAGTACTGGGCAAATTCAAACTTGAATGACGGCTCCTATCACAGTCTTCAAACTGTTCTGTAGCTGCTGCATATGCAGTGTCTTCTTTCAATAAAGAACAAAAAAAGTGCAATTGAAACTTAGCACTTAACTATTACCAATGCAAAAGAAAGGACTATTCAGATAAAGTGAGGATCATCTTCCAATGTTTATATAAGACAGTGAGGTCTCAGGCAAATCTCAAGAATTCTTAGGGAATGTGATGGTATAAATGATAATGATCGAGTTCCATCTCGCTAATCTGCACTAAATCCACACAAATATGAAAACAAGCCTTTGTTGCTACCACTAGAAGAAATGTCTGAGTAGATACTGGGAGAAGGTCTAATGAATAACAAGGTGGGGGTTTTTTTGCTTTTGGTTTTTTTTTTTCTTTGCACAGCCTCTTTCCAAGACAGAGTCACTCTTTACCTTTTTAGGTAAAATGCACCCAGCAGGGGATGTACTACAGTTCATCATGTGAAACCTACTTACGCTGACAGAAACTAGAAATAAAATGGTTTTCCCACTGCAAGAGNTGGAGACTGGACGAGAGTTTAGTGAATAACAAGGTGGTGGTTTTTTTGCTTTTGGTTTTTTTTTTTCTTTGCACAGCCTCTTTCCAAGACAGAGTCACTCTTTACCTTTTTAGGTAAAATGCACCCAGCAGGGGATGTACTACAGTTCATCATGTGAAACCTACTTACGCTGACAGAAACTAGAAATAAAATGGTTTTCCCACTGCAAGAGTATCTTCCCACGTAAATTACCATATCCAGCCTGTTCCAACTTATATCAGTTTCTTTGTGATAACACGGAGTTGCCAAGCAACAGAAAAGACAGAGTCACAGCTCTGGGCAGTCAGTCAAAAGCTCATTGTCAGTCCTACTTCTCAGGACATTCTTTTTCTAGACTTCACTGCACTTTTTTTCCATATTTCTTCCTAGTCTAAAAAGCAAAGCACTGCTTTCCTTTTTCTGGTTTTTTTTTTTT
>VZRX01002446.1:320017-372008 GCA_013398075.1 Notiomystis cincta
TTTTTTTTTTTTTTTTTTGGTTTTGTGGTGTTTTTTTTAGTAGTGCTTGGGAATGCTGGAGTTTATTTTTGTTAGAAACTTTCTATTTCAATATCCTGTTAGAAATTTTCTGTCCCTTTTAACTAATAATGCTGTGTAGTGTGCTTACATCGTCAAAATGCAGCCTGGGAGAAGACAATTTAAAATGGCTGTATTTATTTCTTTGAAATTTTCATTAAAATCTCTCTAACTGTTCAATGTAAAGACTCATTCTTTTCCATTCTTAATGCTCTGATTTACCCATTATTTTTGGTTCTGGTACAAAATTGCAAACTAGGGTGGCCATAAAAGCATATAAGGACATCCTGGGAATGGGATAGAGAGAGATTAGGCCTACCTTCCTTTTGCTTTAATGATGTTTAAGATGTTTTCATATATAGCCACAAAAAGCTCTAAAAATACTGGGAAAAAAACCCAATAGTTTAAAACATATCGTTTGCTTTCTCCTTCCTACATATTTTCAGAGAGATTCCTTAGCTCTGTTCAGACCTAACATTTTAGGAGATTTTATGGGAAGTCAGAATTAGTTTGGTTGTGGTTTATTGGCCCTGAGTTTCTTCTGAAGGAACTTAACATTTGAAACTATTACTTCTAATGAGCTTGATTTAGGAGAAGTAAAACATCTTAGCCAAGATTTAGTGAGCATTTGGGCATAAATATATGTTATTTTGGAGAGCAGACAAATGCCTTGGCATCTAACTTGTTTTTGCTGTAATAGCTTCCAGTGCCATTTTACTATGGACTTGATCTCCAAATAATTAGTGGAAACACATTAATTATGCAAAACTCATTTTAATTTATACTAAGAAGTATCTCTTATTGAAAGGCTTCCTTCTTTTTGATGATGCACTAATTTCTTGTGAACCTTTTCAAAATTATATATACACTCCATGTAACTTTATTGCGTGTCCTGTTTCTGCATCCTGTACTAATTTCTATCAGCAGATGTTCTACCCCATAGGTTTTAAAACAATGCAGCAATATTACTTGGAGTCAACAGGTGGCACTGAAACACACTGTCTCAGTTTGGGAAGAAATCCACATGAAAGTTGGGAAAAAATGTTATGGGAAAGATAGTGGGTGATCCTCTTATATGAGAGAGAAAGGAAAGGAATAATAATGGTACTTTTTTCCCCACTGATGTTATGCTTTTTATATAACTATTGAAAAAAAGAACCAAAAATCCCATTTAGGAACTAAGAACCTGAGAGCTAAATTGCTCGTGCAAATGCACATTAATTTTCTTTTCCTTCACATCTTCTACATGACTGCAGATTATTTTCACTCAAAATATGGCAAAGAAGCTTGCAATACACTTGTAAGATATGAGATATTTGTAGCTTTGAAGCACAGTTGAGTAGAAATGGAGGAGAGCAGCATGACTGAGTAGATCCACTGATGAAAATTCAAGAGGAGTGAGATTATTCCAGCTACTGACTCATCCTCAAACAACTTCCAGATGTTTGCTAATGCATCTATGATAGCTCTTTCCTATTTCTTTAAAAGTGGCTTCTGAAAAGGATACATCTCAGGCAGAATAAACTCTCAAAAACTCCAAAAAGGTGCATTACAAGTACGTATACCTTTATATATATACATATATACGTATATAGAATATATTGTATATATACGTATATAGCAGTAGGAAAACCATATCATTATATAATATTTTCTTTATACATAGTTTTTTTTTTCCTAGCAGATTTTACTGCAATATAGAGCTGTTGGGTGTTCTGAAGGTTTGTCAACAATAAAATCCAAATACCTGTTTTAAAATCTAATAATAATGAAAATACATGACAGTGAATATTTTACTTTATCTGCTTAAAATAAAACCTTGTTCTAACTTAATGTTGCTTAATTTTGAAAATGCTAGAGGGAGATCACTGAAAAAGTTTTAATTTTCTTTTTTTGTTGTTCTTTAAGAGAACTATATTAAAAGGTTTGAGAAAAAATCATTTAAAGCAGATTTCCTTTTGTTTCATTTACTTAACATTGCCTGCTTTTGTAATAGATTTAGCTTTTGCACGGGTCATATTACTGCAATCCCTTTCTAATTAAAAATGAGACCTTCTTCAGACTGAAGATTTGGGAACATTTGAATATTTGTTTCCAAGTGACACATTGTGTAACATGAACTATTCTGAATTACAAATCAGCAGCACAGTTGGTTGTGTTAGTTTTAATATCTAAGCATGTATTTAAATGTATTTACATGAGACCTGTTTGTGTTGTTTCATTAATAAATGCAAAAGTGTTAATATTTTATCACTGTTGGTTTTAATGATGAAGTGCAACAGAAAAATAAAGGACAAGAGTTCCAGCAAATGACTGCAGAAGCTAGAAAGCTGAAACTTGCACAAAGCTTTTGTTTTTCAATATTTTCAAAAAATTTTATGTATGTTCATTTACACTGCTGAAGTTTAGTTTTTATATATTCAGGGGAAAAAAAAAGCGAACTCATATCCTGACCTAAACCAGACTAAATTTCATTCACAGTTCACCAACACCCACAGTCAAAAGCCATAAACTGCTAAATAGCACCTGCAGGTGACTGGCCCAAGCATCCCAGCCCTGCAAACACAGAGAAGGGCTGGGTGTTCCTGCTGCACACACAGCTCTGAAACAGCAGCACTTCATGCTGGGGTCTGCTCCTCTTTTACTGTGCTCTATCAGCAGCACTCCATGAAGCTGTACCCAGCAGAGGCACTCCAGCTCAGCAGCCATTCTTACAGTGAACTGCCTTTTCAGGCAACCTAAGAGTAAAACATTTTGGAGTCAGTATGGCCAAAGGGCTGTTGGATGATGAACCTAACCCAAAATCAGAAACTCAAGGCAAATGTCACTAAATAGCAAAGTCCTCAGAAAGGGAATCCAACTTTTGAATCACACTATGCATGCACCACCTCCAAATTGCCATTCTCATGGTAAGACATTTTCCCCAAGCCCTTCCTGGAAGCTCTCCATGCTAATCTGCACAAATTGAAAGAAATCTTTCCTTTGTTGGAGAATAAAAGTGAGTCATTCACTGCATAATTTAATGGTCTGGAGAATCAGGTGGTGGAGGCGGAAAGGCATGTAGAGGTAATTGAGTCTGAAATCATTGATCTGAAGAAAATGGAACCAGAGCACAAATCCATTGCCAACTGTAATCAGATCTTTTGCTCACAGAAGGAATAGAACAAATAGATAAACAGGTGCAGCTGAAGACAAGATGGAAAGGGATGTCTCCCAGAGGGAGATTGCTATTGACCCTTACATGACTTTCAGAGACCCGGAAAAAAGAGAGCATCCAGGAAGGTTTCCTCTAAAATCATAGGATTGATGAAAAGCAGACTGTTGGTATTCTTTGCAACTAGAGCAGAGCAAACTATTCACAGTAAACAGTGTTTTCACTGAAATGTAGTCTCTTTCTTTTCTGGACACAAATTTTCACATAACACGTCATTATTTCTACAGAGTTACTACTGCTATAAACTATTTGACAAGTGGTTTAGGTGAAAATATTTTGGTACATCATTTACTCATGAAACTACATGCTGGAATGCGGCTTGAGGATTAGATATGTTAATTAAAAAATAAAAGGCATTCTGATTGAAATCCCATGTACAGTTTTTTCCCTGAAAAAAATGAAAATTTCTTTTAGAGTCTGGTGTCCAACTTTAAACATCTGTAATTTCAAATTCAACATTATTTACTTTCCCATTAAAATCTTCAGAATCTGTTAGAAATTATTTGTCTTAACTATGAATAGTCAGCTTGACAATGTTGATTAACCATGAACCTGCAGCTTTAATCCTCTATAGGGTGACTACAGGAAGAAGAATGTATTTGTTTTACAATTAGGCTACGAGAGAGACCATGCAAAATATTTAATTCTACAGATTTGCCAATTTCATGGATCTACAGTCTGGCTACATGGCACGAATGATGTTGAAAAAAAGCTGCACAGAAAATTACAGATATTCAATAAGAGAGAATAGGATAAATGCTACTTCTGACTCCTCAGATGTGTCAAATGAGTAATTGAAAATTGTTTTCTGTGTGATTGCTCCAGCTTATGCCCAGTCATCATCTAAAAAATTTACCAGTCAAGATAAATATATCAGCAAGTAATGGCTAAAATATTATCAGTACATCAATCAACCCCTATATTAAACACTCTAATAAAAGTATCATTTACTAAGAGCTTTGAACTTGCTTCAAGTTACAAAAGAAGAGGAATGCAAGAAAATAATTCCCTGGCTGTATTCCCCAGGGCAGTCCAGGTGTGTAGCTCTGGAGACTGCTCAGCAATAGGAGAATCATTTGGGAAACTGTAGTGGTGGTTCCTGAGATGATGCATGTTTTGTTAAATGAACTTAATAAATAGACTCTCATGTAATGTCTCCTGACCTAAAAGAGTTACATCTGCACTTCTAATTGGCATCATGGTTCAATTATTTGATCAAATAGCTCAAATGGTTATTGCTTTCATAATCCTCCACCTTTGGCTTTAAAAGAGCTTTCATGATTGCATCAAAATGTTTTAAAAGGTGGCTTAAAAATGCTCAAACCCCCAATGGCAGGTGAAAAGAAGTGAAAATATTTTTATTGCATACTTTGAAGGCTAATCTATTAAATAGGAATACTTGAGGATGAGGCCTTAGTCATGCTGACCTCCATCTTTCAGGAGGTAGGAATGAAACAGTCCATCCCTTCTTGTGCTTTAGGACAACCAACTAAAGTTAGTGGAAATACTTGGGGGGTTGGTTTAAAAGGCAGATGAGCATTGTAACAGAACTCCCTCTCATTCCAGAATATTTTAGTGGGTAGTTTATCCCTCTAAACTCTTGCTTGAAGTCTGCCTCAAAGCAGAGAAAATATTTTTTTCTGAAAAATTCTGCTAATAATTTTTCTGAGAAAAAATTCTCTCCTGCTTCACAGAAGAGAACATGTCTGAGGGGCTCTAAGTGCACTGACCCTAAAAGCCTTAATAAAAATGTAGAGCTGCAGGACTGAAAACCACCACAAAGATAGAAAAAGGCCAACACTTGCCATAGAAAGACATCTGTTTTACTATGAAAGCAGTCTATGAAACAGGTAAATGGAAGAAACAGAGTGCAACTAGTAAAAAGTTTGCCAGAAAAACAACCCCACTGTATGGGGGAAAGAATATAGCATCATCAAAGACAATAAAATAAGGCAAGAAGCAAGAAAATGGAAGAAAAATATATCTAAATATTTTGAAGTAAGAAACTGTTTGATTTTAAATTTATTATTCATATTTAGGTTAGCAAATTGAAGCGTTTACATGACCTACACTGAAAATGAATTGGTCTGCTAAGCTGGTTTTTTTACCTTCAAAATTACTGAGATTTTAAAATGTTAAAAGTAAATATCGATGTCTTCCCCATGAATGCCATTTATCTATACAGGGTCTTTACCTCTCAGTGTGTAACGTAACTCCTAATTCTTTGATAAAGGTGAAGCTATCATTTCATGAGACTTTACTGCCCTAATTTTCTTAATTGCTGCTCTAAGTATTTTCCATCATTTTCTGCCCAATGGATATATCTGTTGAACTAGTTATAAAGGGCTTTTTCATACCCTTACTGTCACCTTAAACAAAAAAGTCTTGACAGAAGACACTGATGTTGAAAACAAGTAAGTTTCATAATTGGCTGAAAGCTTATACTTGATATTTCTCCCACAAGAGTACAAGGGCTCCTTATTAAAAACGTAATAAAAGGTAGGGATGAGTTCTTTGTTTGGTACGGTGCAATATGATGACAAATTAAAGAGTTGTTCAAATAGATCAGATTTAGGGAGGCCAACAGCCAAATCAAACAGTGAGGGCTGGTAACATGGATGGGAACAGCACATTATCATGCCTCTGGGGACAATGGATTCAGATTATAATTCTTGCACTCAGTTCTCGATCTGGGAAGAGCTCATATGCCAACAAACTGATTGTAGCTATAACTTCCCTTATTGGCCTGCCCTGGGTATTTCTATTAGTAGAAACAAACCAGTCCATTGCTTACAGGAAAAAGATGAAAGGATAAAACATAAAGGGAAAGAACAAACTTATTACAGTTTTGTATACACAACACCACAATCACTTTTACTGCTTCAATTTCAGGTGAGCATTTCACATTATCCATAAAAATGAGCCTCAAAACAACTGCAAGCTACCATTAAATCAATGAAATGTATCTTACTTAGCAGCTATAAAATCTATGATCTGTGATACTTTACAGGCAGGAAACTTGAAGCACACAGCACATACATGTGCATGGCAGGGGATTGGACTAGAAGACCTTTAAAGGTCCCTTCCAACCCAAATCATTCTATGATTCTGTGATTGTGTTAAAAAAAAATGGTTTGTAGAACAGGTAGCATGGTTTAGGTGCTGCTGCCTTGGATAGCTGTGCCTGCCAAGATGTTTAGATAAGGAATTCAAAACTTTGCATTTGTAAATATACTTTTCCACCTTTAATCTGCCTTCTCTATTTGGATAATGGGCTATAAATGACAGGCTTCTTTTGCATACCTTCTCAACAAATACTAGCTCAAGGTAGACTCATATTAGTTGGATCCTGCTATTTAAAATGTTATGATATAGGGCCAGAGGATTATACAGAGAGAGAGATGGAAACCTCTGCTCTAGGAACAAAAAAGAATAATTCAAACTTCCAAAACAAGAGCAGCCTCATCATGCTATCATGTCTGCATATATCATGCCACATCAGTAGTGTAACTGTGAATGCAAATAAAAGCATGTATGAAACTGGGGAATGGATGGCACTGGATTATCACTCAGGCTGCCACTAGGAAAATGTCCATTACATGTGTTTCATTTATTTTTCTCACATAAAATTCCATTCCTGCATAATAGTTGCTAATTTAGTGCCTACCTTCATGGTAATGTAGAAAAAAAAAAATAAAAACAAAAGGGTGGTTCAACTCTTCCCCTATTGCAATTTCTCTTTATTAAATTTTTTTTTAAGTTCCTTCATATATAAACCAGACATATTGGTCTGTTCCTGTCAAACTCAGCCCTTAAGCCCTTTTAAAATGTTTGGTTATCCTGCAATCTTCCATTCCTCTGATTCCAGGGTTGCACATTACATAGTTCAGTTCCATGTTTTAGTTCCCTCAAAACTCTGGGGCATCTGCCATGTAACCAATCCCATCTTTTGTTTCTTTTTCTTTTTCCCCTTTAAAATTCTCTAAACATTTCCCAATCAAAAATCAGCCCACAGATACATCTTCTGTTCCAGACATAATTATGCAGTGCCTAATTTGTGCTAAGGAGTCCTTCAACCTAAGTCATGAAAGCTTTCCATATAGTAAAGAAAGAAAAATTGTGAACAAATTAGACTATACTTTCTCACATTAGCTGAATTTGGGAAAAAAATTAAGCTTGAAAAGCTGAAAAAAATCTGAAAAGTCTGAAAAGCAGGTCTATGTAGGCAGAATTTTCATCATTTTTGTCATGTTCACCTGAAGAATGGCCCATTGGCAGTGTGCCACATGCCTTAATTATCTGGCTGCCAACTTTATTCTTGAATGCCAAATGCTCCCCATGGTTTGTTTCCAGATAGGTTCTTTCTTACACAGTAGACTGACAGGTGATATTTGATTGTAAAAGCCAAACATTCCAGTATCATACTAAAGTTTGAAAAAGCAGCATAGATTTGTCTTACAAACCTCTCAGAATGAATGGCACAAGAATTTAGAAATGACCACCCACCTTTCCATATCATCATACAGGCAAGATGATTTTACAGGTAAAGTAACCCTTATTTTCAGCATCTTAGAGGAGGAAGCCTTGTACAAAGATTCTTATATCTCCAAGAGTAAGAATTCTTTTAGCATATATGATACATGCCAGGAGTTTGCTATGAGGTGTTATTATCTTTTTCAAATCTCTCTTTTTTTCTTTTTAAACACACTCAAAAATCTGGAACCAATGTATTTTATTTCACAGCTGTGAATATTGTACTATAGCATTCTTGAAATAAAGTATTTGCAGTAGTCCTTGTTGACAAACTATGCTTTATTCTTAAGATTAGACAGTCAGGAAAACGAGTATTCTTCTAAACATTAACTGAGAAGACAGACAGTCTTAAAATAGGAACAATTACAATAAATAATAGTAGTTTTAGTAATAGATTATATTTTTAAATGTCAGTAATGGTATTTTTAAACAAAAAGCCAGCAATGTACTCTAAATGTGTGCTATGAGGAATATTAACATGCAGCTGCCAGACAATATCAATGCATGATTTCATTGTTGAATTATGAAATCATTGTGTTTGATATTATTATACACATACAATCCAGATCTGATGCAGATCATGTTCAAGAAGAATTCCAAGCAGCCTGAGCTCATCATTAATTCTAGGCCAAGCAGGGATTATAGATAATTGCTAAATAAATCTATAGATTATGCCTAGTTCTAACAGTTTCTATAGCATTAGTCTTTGCTCATTGTGACAAAAGCATGGTTAAGGTAGAACAGAAAAAAATTATTTTTCTTTTTCTCTAAACCATATAGATATGCAAGAACACACCCATGTACCATTTTCAAACAGATGAGCACGAAATGTCATTCACAGATTCTTCTTTCACATCCGTTCTACTCCTGTTTTCTTAATGTTTGTTTCTATAGATCTGATGTTCCTGATGCTCAAAATACTTGTTGTCTTGTGGACACAAGGAAACCCATGACCAACCCCCTTACCTTTAGCAGGTAAGTTTGGCAGTCACTGACATAATCATACTCCAGTCCATCAAAGGTGTAATAATGTCGGTCTCCATAAATGGTGCACACAGCAGGACAGGGGTAACTGGTGCAGTTGAAGACGCCTCTCCGACAAACACTGCAAGGAAAACTAACAATCAGTATCTCCTCATAGTGGCAGTCATTTGCTGTGTATTTTCAAGAAAATGCTTTCTTGTGTTCTTTATTGCAAATCATACAGAAATTCCTGAATGGAATAAAATTCTCAGACTTTGAAACAGCTATACTGTGAATTGCTTCTGAAGATACTGGTGATGCCATGGCAAGAAAGTGTTGAACATTTTGCTATCAGCCCATATGTACAATAAAAATGCATTAAAAATAAATGCAAAATCTCAAACTTGGCAGGGCTTATGCAAGTATTTCCATCGCTGTCTCCAGTATAGATAAGGCACAACGCCACAACATGCTCATTCATAAGACATCAATAGTCTATTTTTTCTAAATTTTGATAAAGATCTGCAAATTTTCAGAGGAAAATACCTCCAGTTGCTACCTGAAAGATTTCAGGGTAGCTTATACAAATTTGTATGAAAGTAGTACTGGCATCTTCTATTTTTGCTTGTGTAAGTGTAAATCCTCAGTTGATTCATCAGTGAAATTTTTAACTGATAAAAAGCCACCATGCTAATTTTTTTTTCATTAATAAATATACACTTCACTGAATGTAGATATTTTGGCTAGCAAATTAGCATGGATGAAAAACTGTTTTGTGCCCATATGAATCAGGTAAAGCTCCTTAAAAATATGCTGGGTGCCATCTCATTTTTCAATTATAATGGATTTTTTTTTCAATTTGCCCATGTTCTCCCTATACAGTCACTCATAGTAACTGGTAAACTACACTGCAAACCATTCAGTTCCCAAAGAAGCAGACTACTTACTGCTGTCATACATTTAATATCTCTCTTTTTCTCCTTGGTTGTCTTTCATGATATTTTATTCTGTAAAATGTCACATGTCTTCATTTCAGAGACTAACAAATATGTGTGGAATTAAGCATTTGTTCTTGACTGCTTTTTAACTTGGATATCTTCAGCTTCTTTTTCAGATCTGAAAAGGCACTGCCCCCAGAGTCTTCCTACTTATCCAAGTCTATCAGAAAGCCTAATAAAAGATATATCCTGTAACTATCTATAAACGAGCATATATATTTTTTATTTTCTAGGCACTCGATACATTTCCTGTATCAGTTTCACTTGGGTCTAGATCCAGATGATTTAAAAGTATGAATGAACTCACCAGGTATAACATGGAGTAGCTATCACTTCTCCTGAGAGAAATTCCCTGTCTTTCCA
Source organism: Notiomystis cincta (assembly GCA_013398075.1). Taxonomy (NCBI): domain Eukaryota; kingdom Metazoa; phylum Chordata; class Aves; order Passeriformes; family Notiomystidae; genus Notiomystis; species Notiomystis cincta. Next base: position 330,146 of record VZRX01002446.1, read on the forward strand.
GGTGCATGGACAACTGTCAGGAATATAACATTTCCCTCTGTGCTCAGCCATCCTTCAAAATAAAAGAATTATTAAGATGAAAGAGTAAATCCACAAGAAGATCAACTTAACTGAATGTTTATTGTTGAAACTCCACCAAGGGCAACCAGTCTTCCATTCAGCCAAGGAAAATTCATCAGCAAAAGCTGTCCAAATCAAATTATCTCCACTGTGCACAGCAGGAGACCTCACCGAGCTCACAGCTGCAGCTCTCCTGTCCAGAAAGGGCTGTGTTGGTGTGGGCTGCAGTTGCTGTGCAGGAGTGTAGGTAGTGTAGAGGTGTTCCTCTCTGAAAACTCCAGAGCATCTGGGTACCACGCGAGCTGCTGAGCCTGCAGCCAGACTGCCCTTCCCTCTCTGCTGCTCTCGTGGTATTGGTATTGCTGGTGCTGCCTCAAGGCAGAAGATTAACTTAGGCCCATGAGGTCCCTTTCCACACTACTCTGTGCTTCTGCAGCTCAACTTAGCCTCATATCTCCAGCTCAGTGTAAGGGTGACTTTCAGTGTATCTTTGGGTGATGAATTTACTGTAATGCTCAGCTCATTTCCTCATGAAAATCTGGGCTGCTATATTATTCAATTTTTGAACTATACCAGAGAATTTCAATGTTTCTAATTCCTTGTCACCTCTTCAACTACTGACTGAAAGAACGACAAGCTGTTGAGCAATAGTTTTAATAACAGAAAATGTAAACCACTTCTACTTTAGGAAAACCATTTTTTGCATACTAGAGTCTATCCTTTCATGGGTTTCCAAAGGAAAGAGTTTCAATACAAATACCACTTACAAACTGCTCTACTTTATAAGCACTATAAATACCCAGGATGCTGGAAAAAGGTGTCAGTCTCCAGGTGAATTCAGGATTCCACCCCAAAAGCTTAGGTCATCCAGTCAAAAAATGGGTAGTAGGAGAAATAAGGTGGGAAAGTAGAACTAAAGAGAAGAACAGCAACTTAAAAGAATTTAAAAACCTACATTACAGCAAAATCTCTCACAAGTTTTTAATGACTTGTCCACTTGGATTTAATAGCAGGAGATATATGCTTAACACTTTCTTCCATAAAGAGACCTTCTGAAACGAATTTCTAAGAAAATGCCCCTTCCTAGCTGAAAGAAATACTGCTTTTTGGAACCATGAAGCTGAAAAGCACAATTAAGTACAATTGAACAATGAGGACATTACTAACTGCACTGAATGTTGTACACTTACTTTACAACCTAATTGCAAAAAGGTCGTTTATTATCTTTTGTAATAAAAATAATTAATTTTTACTCTATTATTTGACAGAAACTCAGGATTTTGCTTGTCTGTACTCCTGTTACTATTTATATTTCAGAAAATAATCAAGTAATATTCAATTTGAAATGGTATGACTGTGAGAGCAAGGCTTTAGCTCTGGTTTTTAACTTTTATTTTAGTTTCTTCAAATTTTCAAATGAACTTTCAAGTCAATGCTTTCAAGTCATGCAAATATCATGGTGATGTTTCAGTAAAAATCAGTACTAGTTTATTACTTTTACAGATTCTTGCACCTTTTGTGCTAAAAATAATTGCTTATTCCTATAGCACTAATGGTCCTGAAAGTTACCTTCTCAGTTGAGGCAGATGTTTTAGAGGGCTACAGAATACCAGGCAAGAACTAGTGAAATCTTAAATAGCTATGCATGAAATCTGAACCTTCACCAGTGCTTAGTTATCTATGAACATCACAAGGTGCTGGGAGGGGAATGGTGACAGTCTCATTTATACTCTGATCTGTGCATACACTGTCAGAAGACCATTGGCTACACACATAGTGAAATAAAATATAAAGTTGAGAAAAAAAAGGAAGCCCTCCACCTGAGATGAGCAGCAATTACAGCAATTTGCCCTGCATATTTGACTCTTCAATCTGAAAGTGCACACAGGAGATGTCAGAGGAGGGAATGGAAACAAATGGAGGGAATGGTGGTTGATCCTGACACCAATAGAAGTTTTTAGATTTTATGCTTGGATTTGACCCCTGCCAAGCTCAGCAGACTGTTTCTGACCACCAAGTACAAATACAAAAGCTGAGAAAACAAAAAAAAAGGACAGAGAGAACAAAGGGAAATAGGGCAGAAACCAGCCCATTTGCCTGCCCTCCCTGCCCAAGGCATCATCAGCATTGTAAGCCTGAGTAGCAATGTAGGTGAGACAATGACCTGAGCAGTAATAAGCAGGAGCACAAATGGTTGACATTACAATTTTTTGTCATATTTGATTTTACATTCAAATAAACTATACTGTGCAAGTGGAAATCATCTCCTGTCCAGACAGTCCCAAATACCAGCCAGTTGGAATGGTAGTTAGCTGTATATCTGATGGCCTTTTAGCTGTTACTTTGTGTCTGTGACAATTTGTAGAACAATAGTTTCAGAATTAGAGGCGTGATACCACTGGAATTTAAAAAGCAAACAAAAATATGCAGAGTTGAACTGTGGAAAATATGCATTTGGCTTGTGCTTCAGGTTGTTCCATCAAAGCTTACCCAGGGGGGCAAATGCAGCCACTTGCACAGGGTGGTGAGGGGACACAGGAGAAGTTCATGGCAAGGTTTGCACAAGAGATCCCACAATTCACACCCGCTGCTGGTAACCCAGGCACAGGAGAGCTGCAGTCATAGTAGATTTTTCCATCAGGGCATATGTGAACTTCAAATGCAAAATGCAGGTTAGGTAAGATCAACTGTTCTTTTACACTGAAGGTTTTCTATTTGTTTTTGTTCACAATCTATTTGGATACAAAGGGAGGTTACATTACAGTTCATGTAAGAATGCAATCGGAATAACAGTCTATAACAGAATCTATATTACAGAGATATAAAATTAGTATATGTTCTAATGTAAAACAACCATAATATTAAGCATCTGGATGTATGCATCCTGGATCTCACACACAGTCCATTCTTAAACACAGAGCCATTATACCTTAGGCAGAAAAATTCTTTAGAAGTGGCAAAATTTTCAAGATACTTCTAAATCCATTAGAAACACATTAAAAATTTACTTTCTAGAAATCAAGATCTTAAAGCTTCCTGAACATGGACAATGAGCCTAATTATAAATATTCTCATGAGAACACATTGACCTAGATGTGACATGCAATTATTTATTTCTTTTCATTTCCTAAGTGACTAAGAAGTACAACTTGTACTACAGAAAGAGTAAAAAACCCCCAAGACTATTTCTACTCCTAACCTCTTATTTTGAATATGTTGTGATATAAAGTATCTCATAATTTAAATACATATGAGGAGAAAACAAAATTATTATTCAATGTCAAATGCTCTATTGGTGCAACTTTTATATGGGACAAGACTGTAAATTACCTATGTTTTCTGTAGTGGCTTCAATACATTTCACTGTTCCATTCAAACATTGACTAGGCAAAAAAGAGAAAAGGAAACTCATTTTTAGTCAAGGGAAATATGTTTTGTAGCCATCATGTTAAAAAAGATTATACAATTCAACCTAATTTAAACAACAGAAATTAGGAGGAGAAAGAAGATTAAAATCCAAAAGCTTGAGTTCTGCTCTATATTTTGTTGGTATTTTCTAACTCCTGATCTGTAGTGAGGGACTGAATTCATCAATTAGGTATTATGGAATTCCCTAAATTCCAATGAAATAAAAAAAGCTGAGTATGTCAACCCCTGTGAGAATGGAGGGCCAGGTATGCAGCCAGTATAACATAAACCTTTATCCACCGTGGCTTACAGAATTTTCCAGGAATTTTGTTAAAATAATCAGGTACATAATCCAATTTATACTAGACTCCCTTCTACTAAGTGTGCAAAAAAAAATAAAACTTGATACAATAAACTTTCAATCTAAATTAAAAAAAAAATTCTCAAAGCACCTTAAGTAGTGTCCGAACTGTGATACAAGGAAGATAAAACTCTTGCACTCATACCTACCAGGAGCCTGTTGGTGTAGGAAGGATTTCTCCAGGCTGGAGGGCTTTGCCTTTGTAATGACAATGACAGTCAGATCTGTTAAAAGAATATTCATGTACAAAATCAAGATGAAATAGGATTTAAGGGCCATCTATATATCAAGGTATTATGATAAGCAGGTCTTATCATAACATTAACTTAATTCATTAACTCAATCCTTATGTGTACAATATCCCTTGAAAGACAAAAACTTAAAGATGATACTGAGACTGTATTGAAGTCAGTGGCAAAACTCATCTTCAACAAAGCCAGGATTTTCCTCAGTCTATTTTTTATTTGCTGTTTCTGTGCATTATTCTAATAGAAAGGATTTTTTCTTCTCAGTTATGGGAGTAGAATGGCAACATGTAATTCCCATTAAAAGTATTGATAAGATCATGAGATAGAGCATTTATCATAGCAAAATCCATTAATTCTGTCTGTGATAAGATGGGTTAGAAGTAGCAACAGAATTACCTGGAAACCATGAAAAAATATGTGAATAAGAAGTTAGCTCATACTCTTGAATAGTTAGAAACAGTCTTTATCCCTACAGTATGAACTTTACTTATCTTTTCAAAATATATGCTGCAATGAACAGAAATAACTCTGTAACTACCCATGGTTGTAAGCTGTAAAGTTTCGGGTACGCAACATACAAAAAGTATTTCCTCTCATTGACCATTTCCTCCCATTTAATTGAAGAGGTTTGCATTGTCAGACAGAAAAACACACTTCTAGACACTCTTCCCATACTATCCCTTACTTTATGGATTGCTGCTTTATAGATTCCTTCTCAGGTTTTTTTTTCGAGTGTTAAAAATAAGGTTTTCACATGAAAATGCTGCCCCATGAATTAAAACAGTTTCTCTACCCTTCTCTAAAGCAGTTTGACACATCTGCTCCGAAGCTAAATAGATGTATGCACACACAATAACAGATGAGACCTCACTATTGATTAGTAAGACAGGATATTAAATCTTCACATATTGTTTGTTATCTTCTCTAGGCAATCTATATCTTGAGGAAAACAGCAGAAAAGCTATTTTAAATCTTCCTGGAAAGAGGAAAATGTGCCCATACATGTATTCTCTTTTTTTATTACTTACATTGATACACAAAAGTTGACTGACTCTTCAAAATACTTCCCATCAGGACAATTACATCCTTCTGCACAGTCATCAGCACAGATATTTGCCATAGAAAGTGAAGCACAGGAATGTTTACAAAAAGAAGAGCACTGATGATAAAGCATACCACTGTGACACATCACAGCTGGAGGAAAGAGAGGGAGAAAGAAGGGAGAACGGCATACTCTTAAAATGTGCAAAATAGAAAACAAAGCAGTATAAAATATAACAAATCATACAAGTGTAACAAATCATGGAAGTTCAAAAAATCAAAGCAAAGTGTTCTCTTGTTGCACCATGTTTAGTTGAAAAGCATGATAAAAATATGCTGTTTTACGGATTTCTTAAGTTAGAAATATTTAGATTAAGGTCAGTTTGTGTCAAATTAATCCTTTGACTGGAATCATCTGTTTTGTAAGCAGTATCTGTCTATTCTTTCTATATGTTAAATTGGGCATTTATCTAGTAATTCAGGCTCCCGAGAGAGGAAGAATGGTCCAGCTAAGGCTGAGGCATTGTTATGTGGCTTAGAAACAGAAACACAGGAGTTGGATTTCAGTCACCCTTGTGGGTCCCTTCCAACTCACAATACTCTAAGATTCTGGAAAATGCTTTTTTAAAAATCATTACTGTATCTTACTTGTCAAATCACTGTTCACCCTGCTCTGGCAACCCTAGGGAGGCCCTGCCAGCCCAGCTTGCCTTCCCTTAGTGAGTGGCTCCACCCCTGTCTCTCCCTGGCTATTTTATCCTGATAGAGGTTTCCATATGACTTAGGGGTTCAAAGAAGGAATTCCATTTCTCTCTGTGACCAATAGAAAGGGCAGACACTCCCTCAGGGAGTAGCTCAGGGGCCCCAGCTCAGATGCCTAACGCAAAGGCTATTATCATTCTCCCCCAGTACATCATTACACCATGGTGCAATTCTAGTTTCCAGGAAAACGAAGGCAAACCCTTTGTGGAGTGAATGAAATTTGTAGACTTTTACACATTTCTACAAGATATTCCATCCTGGAAATGTTACTCACCACAGTAAGAAACATGAGACCTGAAGTCAACGGTGACGCCGTGCTTGCCGCAGACGTACGCGTAGTGCGCCAAAGCGTTGCACAAGCAGCTGCTTCCACATTTGCAGGCGTCGAAGCGGCAGAGCTGGTAGTACAGCCCTGGACTGATGTAGGCATGGCAGGGAGCAAAAACCTCTTGGTTGATGATATCACAGTGAGAGGCATACCCAGCTAAGAGAAGGTGACATTGTTTTAGCCCCATCCATTTTAAGGTAACAGTTAGTCAAATGAATAGCACAGAATATTAAAAACAAACATAGTCAGCTGTGCAATAAAATCTTGCATTTAATGTCTTTCCGTAAAATTCTATAGTTTAAAAATGAAATTACTCCCTCAACAATAAACTCCACTTAAGATAAAAATAACTACTAAAACAGTTGTGCCTTCCTCTAGTAGCACAGGAAATTTAAATGCCAAAATAATATATTTCAAAAGAGTAGTTAAAGGAGTCCTACAAAGCTTGGAATATGGTTTCCCTACTTGACATTGATTTAGCTTTAACATCAATGGCCATATATTTCTTGGCATGTGTCTCAGGAAGTAATATAAAGCAGAGCTTGAGGGCATGCTAATCCCAAACTGGCCATACAATTCTAGCAGCAGCAAACCCTCCTCTGTCCCTCCAGCCACTGAAGCAGACTACCACCACAAGTGGTGGAATAGCTAAGGAACACTGTGGTGTGGATTCTATTTAAGGCACTTTTGCTGCTAAAAGAATGCCCCTACCCTTCAACCTCCACATTCATTTCCACATAAGCACATTGACTGAAGAGTTTCACATTTTATGGAGTCTCTCAGTAAACAAGATTCAAGGACTGAACTTGACTTGGTTGAAAATTAACCTGACAAAATAAGTAACCAAACAAAAAATCTTTTTTGTTTCATCAGATCAATATCATCTCAGACCTGGAAAATGTGCCTGTGTGCCTGTGCTTGTAGCATGGTGTGGATCACTTTTCTCTCCACTGCTTGTTCACAGTGATTATTACAGGATCATATGAAAATTTGAGCTGGAAAGGACCCTCATAAAGTCATGCAGTCCAACCTCCACCTTCAATGAGATAGCACAGAACTAAAGGTGGGGCATGAAGGCTCTGAGCTGATCTGGCTGAGAAATACTTCTTTAGAAGACAGACAACATGGAAGGCATAAAAACTCTTAAAATGCCCCACATTGTTAGAGGTTTATTTTTATTCTAGGCTTGGTTCAGCAGGCTCTAAATATGGATAAATTCCACATCCATCGTGAGATCTGATGTCTGAAACATTAAAAATATTAGACTACATTCTGTCAGAATTGGCAACTACAGTCTACCCATTGTCTTCATTAATTGAAAAGAATAACAATGCAAAAAGGAGACAGTGAAAGTTCAACACAAACCATAGGCATGCCAACCAGCCAAAACTAAATCTTTACTCAAGAATTTGAACAAATCCAAGGCTCTCATATTTTCTGCATCGGTTTTTGTCAGACAACGTAGATGGAGGATAAAGAAACTTTTAATGCAATAAACATGGAGAAGCCAGAGACAGACTTTTGATCTGAACACTGTCTCCTGTACTTTCTTTATCAATCTACAACATGCATCACATCTTTCCTCTCAAGTGGCATAATTTACAGGACCATAGGCAGCTAAAAATCTGCATGTAGACTCTGTAGATATCAGAATTTAGTACTCACAGACAGTACACCCAGCACTAAATGACTACCTAGCTTTTATTTATCAAGTACTTACTTCATTTTACACATCAAATATATGGAAAAACAGTCCTTGACAAAAAAAAAGTGAACATCTAAACCTGAAACTGAAATACATGTATATGCAACTTCTTCACAGAGAAAACCAAACCTATCCCATAATAATAAGATACAGCTAATTCCACACTCTCATGTGAAAACATACCATTTTGCTGATTAACATTGCAGGGATCAACCACAGGAATATTGATAGGCATGGAGCAAGCTGAGGAAACCTTCCATGCATTGGCATGAAGTTGTGGAGTCCCTTCTATCATCCCTGCTGGGGATCTGAAAAGGAAAAGATCAACACTGCAAGCATTCTGCTGACCTTAGGGTCTACATGGTGGGGATGTAAGTTCATTAAAAAGGCTTAGATGTATAGTCACATTGAACAGCCAACGTGCCAAAAGAATTTCCATCTGGATGGTATAGAAGAAGAGAGGGCATGTGAAACTTTTTCCTCAATATTTTATTCATGTGAAAATGTTCCTCCACTCAAAGTCTGTCTTCACTTATGCTTAATTCAAGTTCTCTGGAATCAGTTGGAGGAGGCATAAATGAGAGGAGATTTGGCCTTTATCCCAGTACATAAATGGAGTGAAATGTCAAAATTTGACCTGTTAGCCAGTTTTGGTGTTCTAGAGTGGGGCTGTTTGCATTTTGATGCTGGCTTGCACTAAGTATTTCAGAAATATTTATTATTGCCAGACAAGTTTTGTGACATTATAGCTTGAGGAACTTTGGAGGAAATAAGTTTAAAAGGTGAGGAAATAAGGTTAAAAGGTAAGGAAAGTGTGCCCTTCTAATTAAGATATTCCTGTGGTTCAGAATTGCATTTTTTTTACATGGAGGAAAATCAAGCAGTAGTAAGTGTCAACCATGTGAGGATGATACAAGTATTATCACCCACTCTTTTTCTCAGTGCTCATATATTTGCTCTGAAGATAAGGGGCAACAAGAAAGGGAAAACTGCATTCAAATAATATAATCATCCAGTAATGTCTACAAATAATATGGTGGCTTTCTATTACTTTGCAAAACATCTTAGAATGCCTAAATTTTTTACTTTCATATTTATAAAAGTCACTAGCATTTTAATTAAGACATTTTATATTGCTTAGTTTAATGAAGTTTGAGCATATTGAGCATTATTGTTGATTATGTTCAACAAAACTTTTCACTTGTTATTAAACATGATATAAACGTAAAACATGCGACTTACAGAAAATCATCTCTTAAATTTCCATTGTATGTTCCACATAGTCCTAAAGTTCTTCTCTTCCATCTGACATCAACTTGAACATAGATCCTCTCTCCATCTTTAGCAAACAGTATCTTCAAACCAAAACTAGTTTTCAGTTGAACAAAGAAAGAAGATATATTCTGAATTTCAATAGCCCCTGAACATAGCAAAAGAAGAAGAAAAACAAAGTCACTGAAACCCAACTTCCAGGTTGTACTGTTTACCCATTAAATAAAAAAGAAATTGAAAACTCAGAAATAAAATGAGAAACTATGCATAACCTCACCATCAGCCGAATATTCTCACCCATTCTCCATCTGAGCTTATTTCCAGTAACAACACAAATCAGGAATTCCAGCTACTGTTGACAGTAAAAAATCTCACACCTTTCTGTACCTGTGAGGTATCTAGAAACCAGGCTTGCATCTCTCTCTGTTTTTTTTAATTTTAGAAGAAAGGAATGCAACTGTAAGCCTCTGGCAATGAGAAGACAAGACAAGAAACCCCTTGTTTCTTAGTCTCCAGCGATAAGACTAATTAACAGACGTCTGTAAAGTGTATTGAGTCTTTAGATAGCAAGTTCTCTCTTACACCTACTGACATGACATCAGTATAGCTCCTTTCCTGGACTGTATGTGAACTGAGACCCTATCAAATTCCCAGCTTTCCTTCCCAGCAAATCCATTATGTGAGGAAATGGGAATTTCACAGTCACAGCATTCATTTGCTACACATTGTTGGGCTACTTGCAGCTGTAGGCTTAAAGTAGATCTACCTTCACAAGCAGCCTCTACACATACACACACACAGACTCAGGTGCATAAACCAAGAGAGGAAGATAACATCCTTAAAGATGTCCTTAGGGAATCAGACTTACTAGATACACACAATTATCAAGAATGTGACCCAAAATATTTTTCATAGATTATATTTGTTGCAGACTGTGGAAGAGACAAGAAAGTGAGTAGGGACTGATTCAAAAGAAATAAAATGAAGTTACCAATGAAATTATGAAGCAGAACTGTCAACAGAAAGCATAACTGAGCTATGAAGCTCATAGCCATAGAAAGCTGTGAATGTCAAAAGCAGAACTGTGACTGGACAAATTCCATTAAGAAAAGACATAGCTGCAACCACCAGCACAGGACTTCCTAAATTCTGTTTTGCTGAAGGCTGGGTAAGAATTTTACTCTCTTTCTGAAAGAGACTAAAAATCCAGTAACTGGTCACAATAAGTTTCAGAATTTAGCAATGTAATTTCTACCTTCGGTGCTTAATTTTATAACATACTTTTAAGGCTGGTTTATTTTACTATCCTTTCCAAAAACGTGAAGTAACCTGTCTGAAATCACAATGTATGTCAGCAGTGAAATCAATACAGGTCACATGGAGCACATGGATTCTGTTCCATTCTATGTGGGCTAAAACGCTTTAAACAAGCTAGAACTTAGCATCAAGGTCTCTTCACCTCCTTTCTTTTTCTTACCTCCTTCCCCCTAAATAAAAACAAAATTAATTTCTAGGCACTCTGTAAGATAAGAAATGCAAAGAAATGAGGGCATAATGAAGAACTGTTTCACAGACAATAAAAGTAAATTTCTATAATTATTACTAAAGTTCTAAGAAGTAAGTAATTGTTTGCTTTTATAAATTAGGTTTAAAGAAATTCCTTTTTCATAGACCAATATCATTAAAAAGTTTTGGATGATATAAGAGACAGAATGTGAACTCTGGTAAAATTTTTCTCCATGCACTTCTTACCATTGAGGTTAAAAACTTGGTTAGGGACAGTTTGGATTTGGCCATGTCTTGTGAGAGTTACTTGTTTCCTCACATCATCTTCAAGAACTAGTGTTATAGACTCGATGCAGGCGTGGTCAAAGTTCTAAGTAGAAACAAGTTTCACCATCAGAAACAGGCAATGACATTAATATTACCATGGAAAACAGAACCAAAGAAACAGAGGGAAAAAAGAGCATATAGAAAGGGAATATCAGAACTGCCATCAGGTAAATCAGCTCTAAACCATCACTCAAAGCATTAAACAAAGCACTCAAAATTGTATGTACAACATAATAAACATTGTTTATGCATAATCTCCATACATTAGGAGAATGCAATTTAGCTATTATGGCAGTCTTATAGTAAGTGAACAGAGGTCCCCAGGTACTGGTACTGGGTACAAAATTCCATATTTTCACAACCACCCTGGGTACTGCTCACTGACAGGTTAACCAGTGGTGGAGCAAGAGTCTGACCCTGTCCAAATCAAGCTGCTACAACCAGAGCACAAATGCAGCAATGCAGGAAAAAGAAACTTTGGCACACATGAAGATGTTTCTCACCTTGAAATGTAGTGATGATCTTTGATTATGGACAAAAAGGATATGAATTTTCCAGAATTATATTACAATAATTTAAAAACATCTGACTACTGAAAAATTGTTACCTATAAACTATGTCACATGCACCATTTTAGTGTGCAATCCAAGCAGAATTTAAGAACCTAAATACAGGACAAAAGCTAACACAGAATTAGCTGAAACCAAGCATCTTGTGCTCCCCAGAGACCCCGCTGTTTTCATCCAGAAACTTTTCAAGGTGCCTAGAGTTGTACAAAGGGTTATTACAAGTGGCAATCTTGTTTCTCAGTGGCTACCTAACCAACCATTTCATGCTTGAGGCCACCTGCAATTCAGAAACAGCTGTCTCAACACCTATGCAGGAGAAGGAGGTGCTTACAAAAAGGCAGAGGTACCAATTTGTAATCCAGCTTTTGAAGGGAGGACATGAGAGACAGTCCCACATTAGGGCATTGCTCCCTGCTGAGGAGTTCAGACATCCCTGTCCTCAGCACATGGTCAGCTGTGAGTCTCAGTTTCAAAGCCCCTTCTCCTGAGAGCCTAACAGCACCATTGAATCCACTCTCACAGGTAAGTACTGTTTATGAGCACCTTTATTCTTAAAGCCTGTTGTTGAATGTCTGCCAAAATATTTTCAGACAAGTATGTGTAGTGACTAGTCTCATAGATGGTTTTCTAAAAGTCATTGTTCCAACAAATTAAATATATTATATCAAATAAAAATCTAAAGCTACAAAAAAAAATTATTCTTGCCCAAATAGTGATGTATTAAACCTACAGTGCTGCCAACAGCAGCTTTTCCAAAGCCTGACATCTGTTGGAACCATAACTGAAGGTGTTTATACAACTTTAATGTGCATAAATGAGTGACTCTTTAGACTTGATCTCTCTACAGTTGCATTAACTTTTACAAAGGGCAGTACAGCACAAACAATTACAAGAAAAAAAATAGCTGTAAGATAGTTTCAGTTTATATTTTCTATTTAACAGAACCAAATAGTTTACAGGAGAACTTATAGAACATTTTCTGAAATATTGATAGACCAGTTTCTTTCAATATTTCAAAAAAATGTGGCTTACCTGTCCACAAGGTGATTTTTGTAAAGTGATTGTAAATTTGTTTTTTCCAGTGCCTTTTACCAAAATGTACTGGCAAACCCCAAGAAAGGTAAAATGACGTCCATCAAATGTTGTGAAATGAGAGCTGCCCATGATGGAGCATTCAGCTTGAGAAAAAAAGGATAAAGAATGTTCACTTGCATAAGAATGTATCATTATTCTCTGCAAATTATGTAAGAGAGAGAAAAAAAGAAACTTTCTCCTGATTTCTAGGTATATAACTCAGGCTCACTTTAATCTATCTAGCTATAGTGGCATTTAAAAAAATTTATTCTAGAAATACCTATTTCCAACAGATACCATCCCATAAAGAACACATCCATGTACAGCATCTTTTGGTTCTTACTAGGTGAGATGCCTTTGACTAAAATACAAAAGACTTCTCTCTTTATTACAATTTAGAAGTATCTTAGAATGTTCTTACCGTTTTTTTTCCGTGACTCAGCATGAAAGAGGACAAGCCTCTTTCTCCGTTTGCCTGGCTAATGTGGCACTGCTTGTTACCACAGGTATGAAGGGAGTGTAGATGTTGGTATCTGTCATCAGGGCACAAATTTGAGTGGGTTTTTTTTCCAATTCAAATCAGGAATGCACTGCTGAAGCAAGTCTCCAGCTCTTCCCCACTTACTGCACTTCCATTCACACCATGGGGTAGCATGAGAGCACATGAACTAGACCCATTTTGGCTGCAGGAGGTGCTCTGTGGGAGCACATCTAACATGGTCCCACTGCTAACAGCAATTCACTCCCTAGGACCAGACCAAAGTAGAAGTAATTAACCCCCCACGTGCACACACAACACAGACAACACGTAGAGAGTGGTTCTCAATGTCAATTGTTTTACATTACAGACCCTCACTGCCAAGCTTTGCCTAGCAACTGTTAAGCCTTATTACCTCATTCAAAGAGGGCTCCTTAATTTGTAAAAAAGTCTCTCTTTCACAGGCTTCATAATATAATCTTGTCTGAGGTACAGAATTATCAAGGGAGTTTCACCACCTGCCTGCTGCATGTTCCCCTGTGTAACTCATTACAGAGACATGCTATCTTTAAGATAAGGATCATTATTCAAACATGAACTGCTATTACAACAGAGAAAATCCCACAGCATCAGAATGATGGTTTTCTTATTATTTACAATAAAGTTGCACCTAGAAGTGAGGAGATCCTTATACCTGGCCTAGGTACTGCACAGGCAGTAAAAATACACCATCTCTGGCAAATAACACTGAGCATAAACAAGAGATAGAAAGCTAGAGGTGGATGTAGCACACTGAGGTAGGGGAAGCAAGTGGGAAAAGGCAGGATGAGTATGATCAGGCAAATTACAGCTTCATTCCAGCTGGCCCACAGCTACTGTCAATGTTCACCTGCTTAATCTTTCGTCCTAAGTTAGCAGCCAAAAACCTTGGATCATATATGGTTCTGTTTTCTTCTGAAAATTTTCTCATTTTTGTTATGAAGTGAGAAAAGAGTAATGAAATACAAATACCTGGACAATCATGATCAGTGCAGTTCCAAATGCCACCAACACAAACACTAAAAAGAAAAACCACAAAACAGAGAAATAATTCTGATCTTTGGCAAAACAAGTAGCTTTGAGTTAATTAATATGCCTTGAATTCACAGAATAGCCTGTATATTTTAGTAATATGCTGGTCTCAGACTGTAAAATACAGACAGTAACTATTATTTAAAATGTAAGTGTGACTGTGATGTTAAACTAGCTGTGGAAGTAGCCATAGAGAGATGAAACACAAAGGCTTTCACGTACCAGTTGCTACACTCTTGTTCAATTTTTGAGCCTACAGGGAAAGCAGTTCCATGATAAACACAAGGACAATTCGACAAAGAGATACAAGTTCCATTTTCCATAATGAGACCTATTGGGAAAGTCAATAAATGAGATATAAAACAAATTAACAAACCCTGGATCACTGCTTTTCCCCATCTGACTCAAACATTCCAATCTGCCAGAAGGTGATGTCATCAGTCTTAAACAAGGACCAGCAAAAACAGTTGCCCAGTGAGTGCAGAGAGATCAGAGTGAAGCTCCCTAAACAGAAGTTGTCACTCTGAATTGTTGCTTTATGAAAAATGTCTGCATTAAGCATGTAAAACTGTACAGATTCAAAAATGAAAAGATTCTGATATCTCGTTATCTCTAGTCCATCTAGAACTAGGACGGTTCATAGTCCAGTCAAAAATTTTTGTCCAGTACAGGTCTCAGAAACTTTGGTTTCTCACACAGAGCATGACACATTCTGTTTAAGCAAAATTTCTAAAGATTTTTTAATAATTCAAATAAAGTAGACTAAATCTGTGCAATATCTTATTGTAGGAAGCGTTAGGAGTGGCTCCAGATGATATTGCAGGTTGAGACACCTTAGTGTCGTAGATAAATGTTTATCACATAATAAAGGGCAAAATCACAGTGACAATAAAAAGAGCTGGGGCAGAATTTACAATATTCATAATTTTCAGGTTTTAACCTATGTCTATTTAGACTTCATTATAATGTTGGATACTAGCTTTACACATATTTTTTGAAATAACTTTGACAATATTTACCATCTGGACAGTAACAGCCATCTAAACAGTGCAGGTTGCTGCCAAGACAATCCTTTTCAAATGTGCAGGTTGGTGGACAACAACTGATACAGTCACGGTGAACAAAGGTGTCTTCACACTTCTCAGCTAAAAGAAACCCCCATGGTATATTGAACATTAGTGCAGTTTCTCTTTCCATGCTCGAAAACCCATTTCTGTCAAATAAACATTGTGCAGCTCTTCTGATATAGATAGTTAATCAGATCAAGTAAAATTGATGTTTTGTAGGAGTCTTAACTGATGAACTACAGTGAAGCTCTTGTCAATATTTAAGCCTTTCTTTAGCAAATCTTTATATCATTTCTCCAAAATAAGTTATAACTTCTGTGACAGGGAAATGTGTTCTTAGCTAGTTCTAAGCCTTGTGCATGAGACTGAGCTGCAGTTGATGGGTGGTAGTGATAACAAGAAGGAGCTGGATTAACTACATTAATTCTGTTATAGGGCCAGTAGAGGCTGAAAAGTCTTCTGGGACAAGGAGCAACAACAGATCTCCACAGATATTTGCTCTTTGTCAGCACACATGATGTTTCAAGCAATCCACAGAAACATAAATTTTGTCTGGATCTAAATCATAGCACGATGGAATTAAAATGTTCCTCTAGCAAGCCATTGACTTCATTGTTTGCCAGCAAGAGTGAAACTGGCTGATCAGCTTGAGTATCCAGTCTGAGTTCTACAGTGAAAAATGTTGTCAAGATGGAATATTTGAACTGAATACATGGGATGTCTCAAAGGTCACACAGTATGCTTTATTAAAGAGTCTTACTACAGGCAGGAAAGTCATCCCTCCAGTCCCGCACCGGGGACCCAGCGTGAGAGCATGCTCTAGCGTACTCTGTCACTGCCCTGCAGTAGGTTTCATCATCATCCACTCTGAAATGATAAACAGGAGAGTAATCAAGGAACACAAATCCCATTAAAAATTTCTACTATGTGACATGGCACAGGATATTTCACGCATAGCTGACACCATTCAGTCATAAAAGCACACAGGGAAAATATAAGGAACTAGCTATACTGAATACACCATTGTGGTTTAATCATTTCATCTCACAAAAATTTATTTCATAATAATATTACAACAATGAACAAAACCACTAATCTATTATTTTTTAAAAGTGCTGCTTGAAGTGAAAGAGAAACAGGACCTTTTTTTGAAAACAATGGACAACTCAACAGTCTCAAGATCCCCATCTCAAGCCTCTCCCTCCTGCATGATGTAGAAACTCTGACCTACACTGATAAAAGACATTCTGGTTCAAGTAAGAACTTCAAGTCTCCTA
This sequence comes from Notiomystis cincta, assembly GCA_013398075.1. Taxonomy (NCBI): domain Eukaryota; kingdom Metazoa; phylum Chordata; class Aves; order Passeriformes; family Notiomystidae; genus Notiomystis; species Notiomystis cincta. Next base: position 346,700 of record VZRX01002446.1, read on the forward strand.
TTGCCTTGAACTTAGATGAGAAGAACCTTATTAGTGGACTCCTGACCTTGTGATGAAGTTCTCAGAGCCAGAAGTATTATCCACTGAATACTGTGGACAGGCTCAGGGATTTACAGCACAGCCTTGGGCAAAGATAAGATTTGTGCCTTAGTCTATACAGAAGAAGCTGTACAGTGCATTTTTACCAGAATCAAGTAAAAAGACATCCAATAATATTTAGGCAAGCTCAAATTTTATTCATATGTAAGTCACATAAGGTGAAATACCATCAAACTTTCATTACTGTGAAAGTCAAACAACTCACATCATTCACTATGGAAGATTTGATGCCAAAATAAACTAGTCATAACATGACATTTCTATTATAAGCATGTTTATGACAGATCAACTGAGTTTGCCTCTCAGCACACAGGATCATGCTTCCAAAATTAATCGTCTTAAGAATATGTTATATTGTGTTTGTATTCTGGCTTTCAACACATCAGTTATCAAATCAAACACCACTATACTCTTTGTTACAGTGATCAGAGTCTAATCCAATTAAATGGGTCTTAATAGAAAGAATACTTGGCCTATACCATGGCCACACAAAAGACTTAATAAACTGATACTAAGCCACAAGAAGAGAGGTCTTTTATAAACAAAATAAGCCTAAATTAATGAAGTTCTGAGACAGAAACTTCAAGGTTTTTAATACTCACAAAATTCACATCAACACATATCAGATTGTTGACAAAAAAATCCAACCTTCCTTAACACCACAGCACTGATTCAATATCCTACTTGAAATATTTTTTTCATTATTCTTCAAAAGTCACAGTAAACTCCTGAGTTACACAGACACCAGACAGAGGCAACTCATCTCTTTTCTGAGCAACATCAATGTATGCCTATAAACACAAATTCTTCCACCTTGACGATATGGTAAATCAAAAAACTAAACATTCATCAAAAATTGAACTAACAAGTTGTAATGGATTATACTGAGTGATTCTTATGTTTAGTCTTGTGATCCTCTCCGTATGTTTTTGATTAAACTGGTGATGCTCTGAGAATTATATACTCTGGAAAAAAATCCTCCCATTTCTGACAATTACCACTTAATTTGAAAACCTTACTAAAAAGATAAGTGGTACATTGCTCAATTATCTATTCAATTACTGGAGTACAAGTTTAACTTGAACAACAAGAACTAATCAGGAGTCTGGAGAGCCAAGGAAAAACATACTGGATTGTCTACAATGCCAGCAGCTGAGGGGGTGTGACTCCCACCAAAGCAAATGAGAGTTGAATTTCTTTTGGCAGCTCTGAATTCAAGTAAATGGCACCATTTTGTAAAAATTCTACTAATCTGAATGACAGTGGTTACTCATAAAAAAAAGTCCAGCTGTGTCTGGCAAATGGTCCAGCTCCTCCACTATTCTTAATATTTCTCCCTAGATCATCTCCATGTAGTTCTGTTTCAGGACCTCCAGATACAAGTTTCATGGGGTTTTCTTGTGATTAGCAAATCATCTTTTGTCATGAGTGACTCTCCATGAATTTACCTTCTACTTATTTGTCTAGTGTTTCCTTGAATCTATGTGAGCATTTAGCATTCAAAATATCCCTTTGTCAGGCCGGTTCTGCACTCTTTGTTCCCACACAAAATCACCCCCTGAGAAACCCCATCTCTTTCATTTTGAACTTGGTTCTTCCCAGTTTCCCTCAATGTTCTTTCATTCTGGTCTCACACAAAAGACTGAGCATTCATTTCATGTGTCAAGATTAAATACACAAGAATTCCACTACTTACCTGCAAAGATCATTCATACAGCTTGAAATGTAAGAATACGGATCTATATTTTCATGACAGCTGAAGAAAGGAAACTGTAGGAATATTTGGCACTTGAAGAATATGTCCTGTGCATTAAGGAGAATCGGTAAATTAAAGTTAGCCAATACTTTCTAAACAGGCTTTGTTCTCTTTAGCTTTGTTCCCCTACTCTAAGGTCCTTTATATCCTCATTAAAATTTGAACATGGTGCTGTCCCAATTTACTTTTATATCACTTTCATTATTCTTCCTAAAATGTATCCTCTCTGCCTAAGCCTGCTTGACTGCATGCTGGTCCTAAACCAACTGGGATGAAAAAGCGTGAAATGACAAAGAAAAGCATTTTGTGTCAATGCAGGAGCTGACCTGCAACTATTTCTGCAGTTTTTCACAGTCAGTAAAATAATGAGGTGTAAGGTGCCAAAACTGGAAACTGAACCCAAGTTTAGTGCAGTAATGAAGAGCTCTGCCAGCAGACTGGTGCCACTTGGCACATCCAGTCTGAGCCTTTGTACTTTTAAACTAAACATATGAAGAACTTCAGGCACTCCCTAGCAACAGCTCTGATCTGAACCTTTCCTTTCTCAAAGCCTCAATGCATTTAAAGCTTTTTCAACATTGTGTATATTGTTAGATTCTTGTACCATCAGTAGGCAGTGAAGATTGAGAAAATACATGTATATATTTGCATGTACCCATGCATATATATAAAATATAATTAATTTACCTCAGTGGCTTCTGCATTGGCTGAGCAAGGACTGGAAAAATCGGAGGCAGTAGGGACACAAGTTGTATCACCTGAGGCTTGCACAGCCCAGCTATTTGCAAATTCAGCAATATCTTCTGTATATTCACCTACTGCATGAAAACATTGGGAGAGCAACAATAATAAAATTGTCAGCACAAACACATAAGACAGCCTTGAAATTTTTAACCATTTTTCAATGTATTCATTACTTCAATTACAGATGATTGCAGAGTACGAGTCATAAAGAAAAGTAATATTTTCCTTTTTTATTTCAGGTTGTATTTTATATTACATTTAAATAAAATTATTGAAAAAAATACATGACAAAGTGTTGGGTTATTTAAAGTGCAATCATTGATAATTTCATAACAAATATACAAATAATGACGAGTGTAAGGCATTGAATACTTAAGAAAAAATACATTTCTTTGAAGCAATTTAAGTCTTTCACCATTTTTCACAAAGGTCAGTTAGTGCTATTATCTCCCTCCTTTTCCCTTAGTGTGGAAAAGCCCTACAACACACACTCATGAGATGCCCAGCTCTCTTCACAGCATGAGCATGAGAGAATTAATGAACAAGATGCATGACTGGAAGTCATGGCAACAGGCTTAGATACACGGACATACAAGAGGGCTGGCAGTAAAGAAACAGACACAAAATTCCCATGTACTTGCAGCAAGAACTAAATATTGCATTTTCTCTACATTCTTAATTAGGTTAAAAGGGTTTATTCCCTCAACTCTGAAGAACTTGAAGGTAATTTTCTATGCTATGATTATCTATATCTATGCATGGCTAGGACACAGGATAGCAAAATTAAATAAGCTAGAGGGTTTGGTTTTTTTTCATAGAGCTTCCTGTAGAAAACTTAATCTAACTTCTAGCACAAGAGGCACAAAGTTGGACACTGCAATGTGGAAAGCCACAAAGCACACTAATCAGATATGTATATGTGGATCTCCACAAATAAATGATGATAAGATCCTAACCATTAGTCTGTTTTACTTAAGAGTGAAGGAGACTTAAAATATTTCTTCCTCTCTGACAGAGCAGTTCTTTATGCAGAAAACCTTTCCCTAACATAAAAGGCTGGGGTTTGATCTAGAGGTGAACCCATTGATATAACTCTACTTCTATAAAAAATGAAACATATTTCATTTACATTCTGACGTGGCTTGAAAAAAACTTCTAAGTCTTTAAAAAATATCACAAAATAAAATCATTGTTCTTGAGAAGTTCTATACGCAGATACAATCTTGCATATTAAAGCAATACAAAGATGGCATTAAAGGTGAAGATAAGGAAACAGAAAATGAGTTTGTTTTTAAACTGTATTTTGAAATGGAATATTATATGCCTCTCAGCAACTTATTTATTTGAGCATTACAAATAATGAGCATTTGGACTCTGGAAGACTCAGGATAGATGTAAGAGGTACCTTTACACTCCTCAGGGAAGTAGTTTAGCTGGGAGAGAGAAATCATCATATCAAATGATTGATAAGATTTAGAAATTCTTAGAAAAATGTTTCAGCTTAGAAGGGATCTGAATTAGCAATCTATTCTCGTGAAGATCTCAGAACTTTATGCTTTGTATTTGCAGAATGTTATACATTCCATGTTATACAACTGGTTCAAGATTAAAATGATTCATATGGCTCTTAATTGTACATTGCAATAATGCTATCATTTCTGATAAATAAAAATGCCAGATGAAATGATCATGGTGAAAAATTTAGCTCTAAAAATTAAGACAGGTATGAGATGCAAATCTTTCATAACAGGTAATACATTTAAAGGTACTGAAATTACTGGTTTTTAGAGATCACATGAATTCATTATTTCCTCCAAATATAATTTTTCTCTATTATTACACATCAGCAGATTAAACTGGTTATTAAACATACTGTACTCTGGTGAGCAGAAGTTACTGCACAAAACTTACTGCTTTCATGGTACAAAAGGTATGAAAAATTTATACTTGCACAAATTTTAAATACTCTGCAAAGATAAGTGCAGTCAGCATTCCTTCTCTAAGAAAGTTTAAAAGCTCCACTATCAACTATAAAAACCAGGGGAAAAAGTTACTGTGGGATACCTTTTGTGACTTAAGAACATGCAGAGTCATGTGACCAGATTCTCTCTGTCAATGCAGTTAATGGTAACAGTAAGATAATCTTATTTTGGCTTTATAAGAGATTGAGAAAAATCCTCATATTTTCAAGCTTGTTCTTGTTCCCATGGAGTATTATTCCCTACCTAGGCTACAGAATACAAGTTTAAAAACTCATCTCTGTCTCAGACACAGCCCAAAGCAGCTCCTCATCCTACAGGGTAGTCAGTGGCCCATAGTCCACCATACCAACAAGGAGATACAAGGAACTCCCTGGAAACAGCTTGGAAATTTACTTATTTCAACTAGGATTTTTATGCTGCTGCTATAAAAGAATGACTCGAGATGGTGCTCTTCCCTCCATCTTTAAACACAGAGAAAACCATAAACTTTTGATTTTATATTTATTTATTTATTGTTTGAAGGCATTTTCATCAGGCTAAACATACCCCAAGTGCTTTGCTAAGCAGGAGGCTTAAATGCACACATAAATACTTTCTTGAACCAGAACCTTTTCCCTTTGCATCTTTAATGATGAGGAGAGGTATAAGTAGAGCAGATATACTATTTTATTGAAATAACTGAAACAGGACTGCCTTTTTACAGCAAATATTTATACAGTATTGTATTTAAAGTGAGCATGGAAACTGTTCCAAACAAAGTAAGGGTAAGCTCTTTACTTACTATTTTGAAGTATCAGGTCATCATATTTATTGCCATTAAAATTTCCACAAAGGCCACAAGGTTTTCCCTTATGATCTTCTGTCAGCTTAATATAAATACCAGAGTTTCCATCCCAAGCAAGAGAAAAACCAAAGGTAGTCTTCACCAGAATATAGTCAGCCAGTCTCTCAATGAAAGCATTTCCAATTGTCTGAGGCAATATTAATCTGGAAAAATATCAAAGATATTTTACATCTACATCAAAGATCTCAGATGAGATGAGGCTCATGCTAGAAAAATACCACGTGAAACATCACCTTCTAACTCAACAAGCCCTTTTTCCATGGTATACACAGTCACTCCATTCAATTCTTCATCAGGTTTTTACTATCTTCTGTTGACTTCTCTGTATCAACCATCAAAAATGCATGCTTTCTGTTGTATACACTTATCAGTTGCACCAATTATAGGTTTGAAAGAATCATGCATCTTTTCGTTCAAAGCCTGGCACACCGCATTGAGGAATACTTGAGTTCACAAGCACGCTGCATTGGGCAAGGAGCTCTATGGTGCTATGGCCACCAGCAGCCCTTCTGGGCACTGGGTCATCACTGGGTTAGGCATCTGCAAAGGGAGGAACTTGCAGCACAGAAAACACCATTGACATAAAGGTTGTAACTCTTCCTCCTTCAGTGAAAGACCAATAATTAATCTAATTCTAGTCTTACAAAGTTGCATCTGTTGGGTTGAACAGTATCACTGTAGCTATCATTCTTAGACACTCAAGGCATTACAAAGGGGATGGCAAAAGCACCTCAACAACTTCCTTACAATTTCTGTACTTTATCCATCAGTGAAATATACTTATGATAGCCTTGGGTGCATCTTTTTACTTCTTAAAAAGAAAAAAGAAAAGTAAATTTTGAGGTTTGATTTACCTCAGAGATGTTTTGTGGAGTTTTTGCCCCAAAGAAGCTTAAGATCTTTGTTTTAATCAATTCAGACCCATCTAGAAGAAGATCATGTTTTATATTAGCTACAGCTACCAAGAATAAATAATGATTGCCTTTTTCAAAATGCTATGAGGATGCACCAGAGATTAGCTGGGACTGCCTGACAGTTTTTCTGTAAAAAGAAGGAATGAATAATTCTTAGGTTACAGCTGAGAGTGAAGTTGAACACAGTTAATGCAGGGAGTGTATTCTATCCTCTCTCGAGTATCACATCAGTACTGTTACAGCTGCTCACACTACAGCACAATCAGCCCCAATACAGAACAGCAAGGGATCAATAAAGATACAGATCAAATTAATTTATCAGCATTGTGTAAGAAGCATCAATTTCCCAAACTCTGCATTATCTTCTTGCAATAAAATATTTAAACTCACCACTAGAACACTTACCTGATTCCATTTTTTCTTACTTCATGTCCTGAAATTGTTATTTCTTCTTGGTTTGAAAAAAATAAGCTGATGGACCTATGACAAGTATATACTGAACCGTAACAGTGAGGACTGTTATGAACCTTTGAGGGAAAAAAATAGACACATAATAAGAATAAATGCTTGTCCTCAATAATTTCACACCATTTTTATTAAATTCATATATGATATTTTACATTTTTATGCTCCAGTTGATGAAAGACCTTTACAAGTAAATACCTAGAATATTACAAAGTCCCAGTTACAAAGATATGCAAAACTCAAAGTTCACACTACACAATAATACTGAGAAATACAGCAACTTTTTAACAGTGCATAGCATCACAGGCCAGTGGTCTAAATACTGCATGAAAGAGTCCTCTTTCAGTATTTAATGCTGACAAACTTTAGAGACACTATAGTGAGCTAGCTTATAGTGGCCAAAGTAGGAGCTTGTTACTTGCACTGAGGAAACATCCCTACTGCTCTGATTCTAGAGGTCTGATCTATAAAACAGGATTACAAACCAATACAGAACCTCAGTGTAACAGCAGTGCTCTCCCTGCCAGCTGAGACTGGTACCAGCTGAATTACAGCATGCCCTCCTGAACCACTCAGGAGTTCTGGAGGTTTTGAAGTGCTCCCACAGATTATGGCATGCATCTAATTTACACGGATCTGTAAAAATCCATTTTGTACTGGCTTTCCAGCCCTGCTCATGGAGAAGGGTGGACTTTTCTGAAGTGTGCTTCTCCCCATTATACATACATAGCATACTGAGCCAGGGGATTGCTTCAGTCACTTATCAGCTTATCTCACTTGAATACAGTACTCTCAGGACTTGAAAACTGTGGGTTTGTGCTCGAGCAAAACTTACACAGTTTTCATTAATCTCAGTGGGAATGAGCCAGCCACACCTGTAGACTGTCCTATAATGCTTCAAAAGCCTGTGGGCTTATTTTAGACACCACTGAAGAGAGAGGGGAATGTGTTTTGGATCTTAGATGCCTATCATTACCCAGATTAAAATATAGACAGAGTTTAGATAGCTCAAAGTGACTTATGTGTGTCATCATTCTCTGAGAAGGATGGGAATTTCATTACCAGTTTACTTGACAGTGCTGTGAAGCAAAATAAACTTGTAATTGAGAAGATTTTACCTACATGGTGATGGAGGCTGTAAATGTAACTGTTTTGAAGAAAATATCTGTGAGTAAATACATACAGTGCTAATGAATACTTGAATTAATCTTCTTTAACTGGCAGTAAATCTGGAAGTAAAAACCAGTTACTGTTTCTTTGGGTGAAATAAACTAGACCAGGAAAAGCATTAGGAGTTTTTACATGTATAAAGATAATCATAATTAAAGACAACATAAAAATTATTAGTCCTGGCAGATGGCTTCTATGTAAACCCATCCCAAGACAGAAATACAATAAAGGAAAATCAAAATAATTCTTATGTTTTCTTCTCCTCTTGAGGGGTGGATTATTAAAGCCAGAAGGACCATAATGTTAGGATTTGGCAAGGTTTCTGTCTCTCTGTTGCCCAGTCTGTCTACAGTCTCACATTACTTATGACTTTGCTGAGTAAACATTTTCAGTTTTCAGTAAAACATGACATTTGTTCCAGAAATTGGATGGAACATTCTCTCTTTCCAGAGCCACTGGAATCCACTGACATATTGATTCTAGATTTTCATATAATCTTGGACTTTGCTACAGCACTTTCTAAAAACCTTTAAGAGGTGACAGCTGCATATAGAATCCAAATATTTAAAATTAAATTGTGAAAGGCAAGTGTAACAGCATCTCTCTGTAACTTGAGTAGGTAAAACTGGCAGTTTTAATGGTAGATTTATTTTCACTAAGTGCTGTTATCTAAGGGAAGAAGAGGTCATCTGTTTATAAATGAAAAACAGTCCTCAGAGCAGATATCAGCATCTAGATATCTTCCTTATCCCTACAACCACTGTACCCACATGGGCTCAGAATCAGGACCTCTCTTGTCCCTTCTTCCCTGCCCAATCAGCACCAAATCCCAACCATTGTAATAAGGTAATTTAATGATCTTGTATCCTCTCCCCACAGTAACCACCAGCCTGACAAATAGGGCATCTCCCTTCAAAGATTTGAACTCTCCCTGATCCACAGCCACTACCCATGGATACTCAGCAATTTGAAGAAATTACTAAAAAGAGTGCCTTCCATGCATAGGTCAAGATGAAAGCTCTTGAGCTGTTAATCTTCTCTGCATGACGTAGAGGTAATCCAAAATTAGAATGCAAATCCCTAGAGGGGACAAGGCGGGGAGCAAATCCCATTGGCCAGGGAGGCAGATCCTCATGGCCCGCCAGGAGCTGTGAACCAGGGCCTAGCACAATGTGTTGCTCACTATTAGGCAAGGGATAGCTCTTGGCACTTTACTCAGCAGCTCAGTATGCTTTTACAACCTGATAGCTGAAGTTTATTGAAGTTTCTGAGGTTTGGTTTAAGACCCACTTTTACTCCCAGAAGGGGGAGAGTAGAAATCCCTTTAAGGATAGGAGGAGTAAGAAATACTATTTTTAATATACTGACTCTTTTGATTATAATTTCATCATTTTGAGTTACTGCATGTAGCTTTAGGCATTTACAGAAGTTTTCACCATTTCCACAGTTTTATTTTTAAGTAATTAATGCCCAGTTTGGTACATGTATTGTCTCTCTGTTTATTTTACTTACTTATTTACTTTTATATTTACTTACATACTTATTTCTAGTGTATGTTTATATACGTACCCAAACAGTGTACTGGGGTTCCAGGGTACTGCAGTCTTTTGCAAATATATAGGAGCAGTTTCCTGGGAAGTAGTAGTAGATTCCATCAAATGTTTCAAAATTATACTGTCCCCACGATTTGCAAATCCCATCTCGGTCCTTACCAGCGTTAGGTACTGGAGAGAACACACTGAGTTTACAAGAAGCATGGTCATCAAAAATTGACAGGTGTCACATGCATCTACAAAATCAGGAGCTCAGAAGGGAAACAGGAGCTTATAAAGAAAATACATGACAAGTACAAAAGATAAATTTACACCTTCAACTTTAAGTAAGCACTCTTTTTCAGTCTTGAGTCTGCAGTTTTAGCCACGTGCAATCATCATTAAGTTTTCTATTTGCTTCAGTGGAGACATTTTAATTACAAGTAGAGGCAAGGGATTTAGATATTCTGCACATTCTGGAAGACAATTCTGTTGATCTCTACTCACAGCAGATTCCAGAAACCAGTGTATTTAAATAGTAGTTAATTTAATTTGCAACAAGCCACTGCCTGTTAAAGAAATGCAGTGGTTATTTTGGTTATTCAGCTAACTTTTAAAAAAAGCTGCCTGGCTACTGATATGCTAAAAAATACAATGGTCTATCTGTTATGCTATCTATATATCATTACAGCCCAAGTGCTAATATGTAGGCATTTTTTATGTTGCTTTCTATATGTCCCTAATATAATTTTAATCGTCCTAGCTACTGGCCAAATGAGAGTCCTGCTACAGAGTAATCACAAATATGCTGGTAGCAGTATTTTTTTTTCAAAATCTGTATCCTAAATCTTCCTGAAATCTTCCTGACACAAAACTATTTTGGCTCAGAAAACTTACCAATTTGGCACCTGCTTCCTCGAGCCTGAAATAACTGACAGTCGCAGTCACCTGCCTCCGTGCAGGCTGCTCCATTAAGGCACTCCTGAGGACATGAACCTGTAAGCAAGCATTCCAGCCTTTTAGTAAATACAGTATTTTGCAAACAGGCTGAGAGATCCCAGTTAAATCTGTTTATTGTTAAATCAGAAGCTGCTATATTAGCTGAGAAAATTAACCTACAACAATCTCCATTTTTAAACAAATGCTTAATTTTATCCGTCTTGTTCCTTGGTTAAAAGAGCAGCAAGGTTCTCGTTTGGTTTGAGACTTAGAAACTAACAAAGGAGCAAAAGGTCAACCTCCTCCAAGCAAACAAAAGGTCAAGTTCCCATGTAAAGAAATCAAATCCCAGTCCTGCTGATTTCAAAATATACAGGACACAGATCAGTCTTATTCACTAAATTCAGCATAATTTATACATATATTCAGCTTCTTCCTCCTGAACATTACTGCAAAGGCTACATTCAGTTTATGAACAGGCCAGAATATATATTTTAGAGAGTCAAAACCAGTCCTAAACAACCTTCCTCACATACTAAAAAAAAGTCAGCTAAAAGGTTATTTCTGCTTCAGAGGTGACTGGAGTCAGAGACTTTAGATTCCATGGGAATGGCTTGTTTTATGTTATAATTAGCAATTTTTTCCAAAAGCAGTTACATTAAACAGTTTTATAGTCAGTTTGAAAGCTAAGACCTCCTTGTCATTTACTCAGCATTCTTTGTGGTGGGTCTAAATCATAATTCCCCAAAAGTGGAGAAAAAAACTAACCCAAAGCAAAACTTCATCAGTTTTTGCAGATAGTTGTTTGCCTTCTTGGAGTAGCATTTAAACTCTACATACATACAAAAGCTTCCAATGTTGCTGATGGAGATTAAAAAAGCATCACAAAAGGCAGGAACTAAATGAAATGAACAGGCCCTTGCACTCCCAATGAGGCACAGTAAAGCTCCTAGTGACACTAAATGGGAGCAAAATGGGACCTTTACAGCAAAGGTACACAGAAGCTACCAGTGGTTTGAAATATCATCCATCATTGTGAAAATTCCTTTCCATGCTTAGCTTTGATTTTTTTTTCCATTTAAGAACTGCTTTCCAAATATACATAGATACTCTAAAAATACCAACAAAGCAAAAATTATTGTTTCTATAACAGCACTAATAGGGAAATCTTTTGTTGTTTTTAGAATTTTGAGGTGTAAATTGCATATATTCATTTACATAGAAAAATGCAAAAGAAGGCATCTACCCTGGCATGTTCCAAGAAGGAAACCAAAATTCCAACCAAAGTTGCATACAGTGAACTTTGCTGTAAAACAATGTCTGTAAATTTGGCCTGCTTTACGCGTTTGTCCAATGCTTAAATCCCTCTAGGAGCAGCTTCATGCTCATTGCCTGAATACTCCTTACCTTTTGCACGATCAGTTGTAAGCCTCTCTAACATACTTACATCCTCTGACAAGGCCAGAAAAAAAGTGGCAGAAATGAAAGATTCTAATGGAACTAAACGTAAAAACAAAACAAAACAAAACAAAACAAAATAACAAAAAAAAAAAAAAAAAAAAAAAAAAAAAAAAAAAAAAAAAAAAAAAAAAACAAAAAAACAAACAAAACAAAACAAAAAAATAACCAAAAAAAACCCCAAAAAACACCAAACCAACAAACAGAAAAACACCACCAAACCTCAAAAGACTGGCTTCATTAGCTGTTCAGATTTGGTTGTAAGGCCTTATTTTGCAAGTACAATTTTAATAGAAATTTTTCCTTATTTAACATGGATCAAGTGAGAAAATGAGACAGGACAGAGTTTTGTGGGGGCATGAAGAAGAGGGCTTCCACAGCCCATGGTAACACAGGGGAAGAAAGCAGCATTTCAGGAGCACAGCACTGACCTCCTGGCGGACTCCGCATCAAGGCCCCATGATGGTGCACCCGAGTGGCAGCTTGAACCTGTCAGAGAAACATAAAAGCAAAATCAGGGTGTTTGTGGTTTACAAATTAATTGATAAAAGGCTGAGGCCTTCTACTCAAACACTGAGTTGGGACTTTTAATACAGAAGAATAATTTGCATCTCAGCCAGCACATGACACAGTCCTGAGTGCTGCTGGAGGGATTGGCAGCCTGGGAAGGAGAAGCATGGTGGCTCTTGAGGGGATTGGGGAAAGATAAAGCTGCTCTGTGAGATCACTACTGGCCTCTCATCCATGCCCTCCAGTTGCAGTGAATCATCAAGGCTTCACATGGGAAGTTTTGCATTTACGTTTAGAAGGAAAAGAAAGGAGACAGAGTGCAATCTGCCTTTTTCACTTCTCTCAAATACCCATAAGTTGGGGAGCTCCCTCTATTGCATCCACTCCTCTCATTCTCTCTGCTGCACTCCAATAATCCCACTATGGCCAGTCCAGTTGCAATGGATTTGGTGTTCTCCTTGACATCCTTCAGAGCTGCATTTTGGTTAATCCCAAACAAAAGAGAAAGCAGATCTGCCTGACCTGCTTCCTGTTTAGGAAAACCTCACACTATGAGGAAGCCCTGCACCTGACCCACCACTCTGCTACTGCAGCTTGTCACATCACATTTTCCCTTCCAAGAACTGATCCCATTCCACATTGAAAGTACTTCAGGGCTTTTGCCCTCACTAGTCTGACTGGAAAGTTGACCAGATTGAAGTGCCAAGTACTTAAATATTTCCCACTTACATTGATTCGTGGCCAGTTTAAATCCCTTCCTTTATGAATCTGGTCCTTTTTGCTTAAATAGCTCTTCTTTCCTCTGTTTTCTGTTTATTTCTTATCTGATGTTCTCTGAAAAAACAGTTCCCTTTCTGAAGTCCTCACAGACTTAAATGCCAGCCTTCAGCTGCACTACTACGTGAAAAAATTGGTTTAGTCTTTGCTTGTAATTTTTTCTTCCCTGCTGACTCCACTCATTCTCCACATCTGAAATTTGAACTGATGGATCTCAAAGCGAACAAGGGACATGTTAGAGTTAGTCTTGCTAATGCTTCTTACAGTGACATAAAAACTTCCCTTTTTGAAATGGAAATGCCTTGTGGGATGCATCCAAGTAGTACAATCTGTCTAAAATCAACCTGAAAGGCCCCTGCACTAAAATACTTGCTGGTGTCCATGGTCCATTGCTGGCTGGAGAGGGACGTTTCCCTCCCTGCACAAGACTCATTTCCATTTTTCCTGATAACTACTCCAAGCCACCCACCTCAGAAGAACTGCTTTTGGCCTTTGCATCATTTCACAGAGGGAGAGCAACAGCACTTCCCTGCTGAGGGCCCTCCAAGGACTCCTCCAGCCCTGCTTCTCTCAGAGACTTGATTTCCCTCAGCTCAGTATTTCACACCAGCTGCCTTCTGACTTGGTAGCAGCACAGAGATCTCAAAGGGTCTTGGAGAAAATCACCCCTGGTTCGGCTCCAGGCTCCCTGAAACACCCTGAGGCGGGACCGCCTCTGCCTCCCTGCCTGCCCCCTCCAAAGGGGTTATAACCCTTGGCTGGGCTCCACAGCCCAAGTGTGCACAAGTAGGGGAACAAGATTCCTCCATTTAGAATTGAATTTCAGCACAGCATTGCTGGGATGCAGCACTGAGGCAGCCGGGGCCAGGGCAATGGGAACCAGGTCAGGGCCGGGGCTGCCAGGGCACCACGTCCAGGAAGGAGTCTTGCCAGTGGCGCCGCCATTGTGCTTCCCACAAGCACAAACAGCTTTCCAGGTCCTGCTCACCCTCACAAAAGACAGAGACGCCCTGGGTTTATTTCCCATGGTGTGCGTCAGTCAGCTCAGCAGGGCAGGTCGCCACTGCGCGCTTTGCTGAGGGAGAATGAGGGCATGAGGCCGCGGCTCAGGCGGGCTGAGCAGGTGGGGAGTAGCTGCTCCTCCTCACTGTCCTCCTGTTACCGCAGCCCTTCTCCCCACAAAGGGTCATTTGTAAGGATGGCAAAGGCCCAGAGCTGAAAAGGGAGGAGGGTTTCCCCTCCCTCCCGCTTTTGGAAGTATAACCTACCTCGGCTGTTACAAGATCTCTTTTCTGTCGAGTTGCATTAGACTCATTTCTGGAAGAAAACAAAAAGGATCTTGTATTATCAAAGGTCCCTGGAGCAACCTGAATAAGCAATTCCCCAGAGAGAAGTGTTTCTCTCTGATTACCATCACTTTATCAAAGAGGTCTTTCTTGGGTTAACATTTTAAAAGGTGCTTCTTTTTTTTTGTTGTTTAGTTTTTTGTCAATGTCTCATTTTACAGAATCGGGCGGCACTCCAATCTCTGCTTGGACAGGGAGGTACCTGGAGCTTTGGGGAGACTCAAGTAGGCAAAACAGACTTACACAACAGGATACAAAATTGTAAACCAGCTTCATATTTACTTCATGCTGCATGTGAGTAGCTACAAGTTCCCCAGAGTGTTGCTTGAATATACTCTGATGGTACTTTTGATAGCAAGAGATGACTCTCCAGCTGGAACTGACTTTAATTTGCAATTAAGTTTAGAAACAAAGGCATCAAACTATAAAACACAGTTAGTTCTATCAACACTCCATGATGGCATATCATTTGATGTGCATGTGTGTCCACTAGATGTATTAGAAGTCATAAGACCCACAAAGTTACATCCAATTTGATGCTTCCATTGAAATTGATGGCATAGATCCCATTTAATTCAATGGGATCAGGAACATTGCCTAGTTTGGGTTTTGTTTGGATTTCAGCTTCTATGTGAAAATTTGTATTGAAAATGTTTATTTTAAGCTGTATAGCACTTACTTCTCTGTGCTTCAAATAGCAGCTAGGATTTTATCATGCAGTTAAAACTGTAGATGGATCCTCATTTAATGTATTTTTCCAGTCATGAAATCATGATCTCATGCTGTTTTCATTCCATTATTCCTCTAAGCTTTCTCGAGACCATAGAAGTATCATTTTTCATAAGGACCTCCATTTTTCAAACAGAGGACCCATGCTCATTACGTAAATACTTGGAAAAGAGTTGTAAACATTCTGAAAGTGTGTTCTACATCCAACCTACATGTAGATGACATTTTACATGTTGAATTCAAGGCTATATTTTACTTTCTAACTTGCTCTGCATTGCACTTGCTCATTCTTGTTCTGTTTGTAGGACTTGGCAAATAAGGAATAAAAGCTTACCTCAAAGTTCTTCTCAAAAGAGAAAGCTTGCAATAAGACCCTGTAGATTAAAAAATCATGATGTTAAACATTTTTTTCTACAGCATCACTCTGCCCTTGGCAAGCAATTTCAAGTTTAAAACAACATTATTGAATTTTGGGATTTAACAATCTTGAGTTTTCCAGGGCACCTTTGCACAAACTCTCTTTCCAAGGAATGTATCACTACATGCTCTCCTTCCTAAGAATTTTATTCTCTCATGCACTCTTCACCTGCAGGTTTTCATGGTTGTAGTTCTGGTACATGCTACCATGAAGAAGTAAAAAGAGTTCGTAGTTCTTCAGAGGCCCAGAACAAAAAAACAGAACAGGTAAGCCGGTGAAATAGGACAGGTTCTCAGAGCTTTCAAGAATCAAACTTCCAGGCTTATAATAATTTTCTGACTGTTGCTCGTAAGACTCAATTGTAAGTAATTTTAAATGAGTCTGTGCTTAAAACAAGCAAACAAATAAACAAAAACAAACAAAAAACCACACAATTTCTCATATTACATTAGAAATCTTTATAATCATAGCAACAAAATTATCTATAAGACCCAGTTGCATTATATAGAAGATAATTTCTATAACTAAACCAGCAATTATTTACCCTAGCAATCCAAAAATGTTTAAACAAAATGCAGGTGCAGTCTATTCAAACAAAATCATACCTCACTTAAAATCATTAAATGCTTACTCATCTGACCATAATAGCAAGAAGGGCAAGAAAGATAGATTTTTTCCATAAGTAATTGTTTTTTTAAAAAATTCAGACATAAACCCAAATCTTTTTAAAAAGTTATATTTTAGTTTCTACACCTGTGAGAGAGAATGGTGATATATACTTGTTTAAATTGCATTTAGAAATTCCAGCAGGGTCAAAAGATATAATGGTAGAAAAAGCAGAAGCTGTAATATTAAAATATTTAGAAAAATCTTTGTAAAAATTAGTATTACTACAAAAAATGGAATAAAATTCTTACCTTGCAAAGAGGACAGCAGTGAATGAAGCAAAAATATACTCCACGGTATCATTAAACTGAGCTTTCCTACAATGTTCATCTCAGTATAAGTTAGAAAAAGGGAATTTATCCAAATTAATGGCTTCGATTATATGGCATCTTACAACAATGTATTTCTACGGTGTGTTTAAATCCCTTAGAGGTTAGATAATTGGACTCATTATTTAAAATAATGCAATGCACAAAAGGAAAAGAGCAGGAGGCACCAAGCTTGGTAGCTACATACAGCTTCAGGAGCTTAGCGAGTGTTGCGTACAACTTCCTGGCGGCGTGTCCCTCATTAGCAATGCATGGTGGCTCCTCAGCACGGGCTGTATTAGTTACACTTCCACCAGACCTGCGAGTGTTACTCCCCTGGTGAATTGAATCGGCCCTTTATAACAGAGCAGACAATGACAGAAACGCTGCCATGTCATGGTGGTTTGAGAGATCCTTCCGTCGTCACACACCTTTGTGTGCGTTGAGGCTTGAGCCGAGGGCTGTTCTCTACTCCTTAGCATGGCAAAATATTTTTGCAAGGCCCTGAAATAATACTACTGTAAAAAATATAACTACATGGGTTAAGATATTAGCATATTAATGTTTTTTTTTCTCTGTCCTGAAAGGAGAGAGATTAACTTCTATTAAATAATACATCTGGCTTTTTAAGAATATTCTGGATGCCTTTCTGGGTATAGTTTGCTGATAGCACAAAAGAAGGCTTCTGAGAGGATAATTATATTTTGGTTTTAATAAATCATGTTATGAAAACTTCGTATTAGGAAAAAGGAGAAAGAAGTCTACAGGGTCAAAGGGTTTCATTTCTAATTTTCATTAAAATGTAAAAACATAATTTTACCAAAATCAAAAATTAACATGTTTTAAAATAAAAGTCTCTTACCTGCTTTGCTATAATGTAAACAGAATCATTAAAAAGCACAGCTTTAAAGACACATATAATGCTAATAGAAATTGCTGCTACTCATTTTATTTTGCAAAGCCTATCTTCTGCCTAACCCCCCACTCTTCCTTGAAGGTAGTTTGTGAGACCCTCTGAGCATGCTATAGAAGGTGTGTTTGGACCCAAATAAAATTCAGATGTTGATGGCATCTCTCAGGTAAAAAGTTCTCCCATTCTTTCTTCTGGCCCTTTCTCTTTCCTGCTCCCCACACAGACAAGAGAAAGCAAATGAAAACTCAGCCCCTCCAAGCATGGAGAAGAACAAAACCCTGTGTCCACACAGCAGCCAACAGTACTGGTGAAGGTTTGAGATCTCTGGTGGCATAAGGGTACTTGTTGTGAACTGATAAAAAAAACACTACACTCTGTGAGGAGTATTTCTTAAGATCTGTTTTTATTACTGCTGGATCTCAGAAGCTGACATTCCCGTAATTGCATTTCAAGAGGTTTTTTGCTTTGTTTTTACTTCTGATGAGCTATGGGCTGGTCCCATGGACTGGCTGCTTGTCTGCAGCTGGACTGCATCTCTCAGCTCAGTTGTACCTGCTGCTTGTGATCCAAAACCACTCCACACCACAAACAGAAGCAGAAGAAGTGAATTCCTAGACCATTTGGACACATTGATATAGTTGCTCACAGACTTTTAACTCTTATGTGAGAACTTACAGGAAATAGACATTCACCCTCTCATAAACTCACTCTCAAGACTGCTCTCAAGAGGAGATGAAACCAAGCATTACATCTTCCAAACTCCATCACTACTCTCTGTGTTATCTTACTGTCAAGCTAAATCTGCTTTAGAAACTCTTCCAAGCTCCTCTGAGAAATCTGATCTGGGATTCTTCCCTTTCTCAAGACTGTATTTCTCACCATGCTTCATATGCAGGCTCACAACTAAATTAACTCTTTTGGTTTAACAAGAAATAATAAAAAAAGAGGCTATCCAATATAGTTTTTTGTGAGTTTTGTTTTGTTTGGGCTTTTTTAAACAATTTTTTCTATAGCAAAGTTGGTATATGTAGTATTTCACAGTTGTTTAACTTCTAATATTTAAAAATAGACCAAGCCTTATTAGCTGCAAAGGAACTTTGATAAAGTTTAGACATCTCTGCCCAAGGCAAGGTAGGAAACAGCAAATTCCCAAGCGCATTAAGGATGTCAGCTAAGGAAGAAGAATTATTCAGCTACATACTCTGAACTGAAACTCAGAGGATTATATTAAGAGATTAAAAAAATTAAATCAAATTATATCATGGCAACAACACATATTATCTTCACAAGTATTAGAATACTCCCAGACTGGCACTTCTGAAAAATTTAAACAGAAAAAAATGCACTAGAAAATAATTGCTTTTGTAAGGAAACAAGCATAATACAGAACACACTTGTCCACACTTTAAAAATGCCTGTGTTATATTTTTAAGTTACAGGTTTTTCTTCAAAAATAAAATTTTAACATTTCAATGTTAATACATTTTTATATTGCAGTCAACATTAATTTTCTCAAAATTTTCCAATATAACATTTGAGAGGACTTAAATTTACATACAGGTTACAATGTTTATCAGGATTATAAACAATGGAAAAGGAAATAACTGCCTTCCGTGCCATGGGCACAAGCTTGCCATGGTTTGGAACTGGGTCCACTGTCATTGTTAATAAAATATGGTATTTTCAGGGAAGAATTCAAGTGAGGCCACATTTTGTTGTGCACAGATGATCTTCCTAAGGATTAGCATTAGTGAAACTAATGAAAGAGCTGGACAATACAAGGTTGAGGGAATTTCTTCTTTTCTGAGAACCATCTCCAAGCTGCTCTAGAACCTTCCTAATGAACGGTTTGAAGATCAGACCCTTACTATTTCTCTGGGGATGTGTGTCTCTGGCCAGAGTGGGTGCTCGATGACAATCGCTTGATTACCATCCCTGCAGAATCAGAACATGAGGAAAGGAGACATTTTTACAAACACTTTACAGCGGTTACAGTTCCCCGATGAAGTTAAGCCCTCTAGTGGATGATCAGTAAGCAACCTCTCAGAATAAAAGTCTTCAGCAATCCAGGCAGACAACAGCCCAATTCTACAAACATTTCTCATTTAGAAAGCAAGTGTGTGGGAATGACATCATGCTACAGGATTAATGAGGCATTTTTGTAGGATCAGAGTTCAGTTCAGAAAGCATTTTTATTATGTTAAGAGTCTTCTGGTTGAAGAAACGACACGCAGATATCATCTGAACATATTAGTAGCAATGCAAGTGTTATTTTCAGCCTTTCCACAAAAGAACAGCAAAATAATCCCCAATTGTCACAAGCTGTTCTGTGAGCAGAAAAATAGATCCATCAGGCTTCCTCATAGCTGTGAAACCCACCCCTAAGGCTACTGGCATCAGGTATTCCATAACCCCCTGCCTCATTAAGTTTCACACCACCACAACTTTGCATCATCTCTTTCCCCTTCATCCCACAGATCTAACAACTAGGCAAGAATTGGTTTTGGACAAGCCACAGCTTAGGGTATGTATGTGCCAACTGGCAGGCCAGGAAGCATTTCCTAAGCAATGAGTGAGCCCTTGCTTTTCAGCCACACAGCCAAACAACTCAACACTTTATTTTCCCTCAGCTGAAGCTAATTAACATCAAAACACAAGTTTTCACAAAACTCATAGGAATTCAAGTGATCAAATGCAAAGTTAGCTTGCATAGCATCTTTTCCTTGGAAAACAAGGCTAGGAGGCTGAGCATGGCAGTTTTCAGGGGACCAAGAGCTCAGAGTGCAGGGAAGGGGGACTGAGGAAAGCAGAACATGCATCTCACCAGACAGGAGTCTGGGATGCAGTATCCCATTTGCTTCGTGTAAAACCAAATAATCCCGGTGTGTAAATTGGTGATAGAACACGCAACAGTCTCCTTCATTTCAATAGGAGCTCGAGAGGTTTCAATACGAGCATTCCACTTCTATTCAAATCATGGAACAGTTATTTTGTGGCAGAAACTGACAGCTAAAATGGGGAGATGGATGCAGAATTCCTTTTTTTAGAAGGAATTTGTTTGCTACATGTTTAACTCTTGATTAAGTGTGAGTATATCCTTAATACTTTTCTACTGAAAAAGCAGAGACCTTATAGCAAATGCTTAACATTAATAAAAAGCTGTAAGCACCATTTAATAAACTAGAGCAAAAGCATGGATTTTACTATTGGTTCTAATTCCCCAACTCACAAGGGAAGCTGGTTTAAGTGCGTTGACCGAGTACACTGAAAAAAATCTCCCATTAAATAAATGAGAGTAACATGCTAAGGGAAAGCCCAACAAAAATCTCAAGCACCAAGGTGCTCCTATGACAATTCCAGTACTGGCACAGAAGTAGACATTAGAATAGCAGGCATGGAGAGCAATACAGCAGCAGTGGGCTCTCAGTGTCTTAGTCTATGGCATTTCTTCCAGTTCCACAGTTTCTATGTTTACAAACATAGAAACAACAGCTCAGGGCTGTACTCACACTGGTTGGGTCAGCCTGTATGCACATTACTTTACTTGCATCTCTTCCAAAGTACAATGAGTCTTTGTAACAGACTCTCCTTGGCCCATTCTTTACTCAGAATTTACTTTTTGTCCCTGGGCAAATGGGCAGGAACCGAAACTTCTCCAATGTTTGATGACACATCCTGTAGCTCAATTTCTGAAAATTATTTTCAACTTTTTTCACCCCTTTTTTCCCTACAAGACCTTGAAATTGCCCCACCTAGTTCATAACATAAGCAGTTACTCCTCTGGCTTGTATTGTGTGAACAAGTGGTTGAAGGATTAATCACTCAGACCTTATCTTAAAACGAAAAATTCTTATTTCTACAAAATGCTACGTTTTTTATATTTCCTACATTTAGACATACCAGTCCAGGACTCTGTCTCTGCATTATCTGGTAATGCCAGAGTTCAATACACCCCCCTCCCCTGCCCCCGTAATCACTTTGGTTTTGACAATGTTAACTACCAGCAAGGTAAAGAGTGACATCTTCCACGAACCACGTGTTGTTGCACGTGCCTGCAAAATCCAGGATGTGAGCCTTCCTTATGTTTGGATAACCATACATTCCTTGAAAGAAGAAAGCTTTTCTTTATTCCTAAAACCCTGCCTATCCAGAATTACTATGAAAGGATAAAAAAAGAACTGCCATCAACCCTCTGATTTCACTGTAACACACATCCCTTTGTGTATCAATCTTAAGACAGGGTGAAAAAATCCATTTGCCCACTCAAGAACAGGCACTTCAGACCATGAAAATTATCAAATTCTTTCTGTTTATTGACTGTCATGTGGCTAGAGGCCAATTTTAACGGTAGGACTTCTGGTAGCGGGCACGAGCACCAGGTCCTCCAAATTTCTTGGATTCACAACGGCGAGGATCTGCCACAAGCAGGGTCCTGTCATACTGGATTAGAATATCCTTGATCTCTTTCTTGGAAGCTTCATCGACATCTGTTTAAAAAAGAAAAAATCTTTAGTTTAAGCAGTTGCACATGGAACAAATCCATATTAATATTTTTGCAGTAAAACACCCAAAAGCCACACATTTCCACTTCAAGCTAATAACATAATCAAAGTTACTCACACTTTTGATAGTAAGCCACCAAAGCTTTGGAAATAGCTTGACGGATAGCTGTTAAAAAAAGATAAAAGATCAGTAAGGATTGCAAATCTATTTAAACTTTAAACACAAACTGCCAGTTATGAGAAATGTGCTATTTTGTTTGCTGCCAAATTGTCCTTTCTCTCCTTAATATCCCCTCCCACATACTCCACGTGACCTTTACTTTGGCAAATCTTAAGAAATCTGTGCCAAGAGGCCACCAACAGTTCACTTCTCGATTTGACAACTGCCAGCTAGCCAAAAAAACTGCACAAGGGCTGCCTGATCACCTTCTCTCCCAAGTACTAATGCAGTTCATCTTCAATCTACAAGCAGTCAACTTCCAAAATCCTTAGAAATACAGTTGTCTGAAATGTCTGTACCTTTCAACAAAGATAAAATTGATTGTGCACTGAAAGACTTAGGAGCCAAAAGGGACAACAGGATGGTTGGAATGCTAGAACATGGCAATACAAAAAAAGTAGCACAGTAACAGTAATCAGAACTCCAACCAGGAGAAAGGGAGTAACTGTCAGGATGTTGTTACACTTATCTGTCAAAACATTAACATCAGGATTTGGATGAAAATATGAATGTTCTGAAAAACAAATGGTATCTAGTTTGAGCCTGAAATTTTCCTCTGCTTTTTATGCAGACTCAGCTCCAGTAACTACATTCAAATTAAGAGCAGAAGAAAGCTCTCTTTTGTAAAGATGAACTTCTATCAACACTAATGCAAATATATTCCCAGCCTTCTCTGCAAGGGGAGAACTGCCTTGCTTTGCTCATCACCAGAAAGATGCTTCTGAACAACATGGAAACAACTAAGGATAAAATTTCTAATGCTAAATCCCTCCCCAAATCCTTGTGCTCAGCTGCATTTGAACTAAACAATGCACAATGTATTGTGTGCATTTCCTCAAAACTATTTTGCTTTACTCAGCTTATTCTCTGTTACAGCTTTGCACATAAAGTGGAATTAATATGCCCTTATGAAAAACTGCATCTGCACAGTGGATAAAGAAACAGTTTGGCAAACCACTATTCCAAACTCAAGCTTCTCAAATGCATGGCTGCATTGAGTCTGGCTGAGACGATTTTCCCATGACAGCTCTCATTTGGTTTGTGCTCTGGCTACAGCTGAGCAGTGCTTGCACAGCCTCAAGGCTGTGCCTGTAACACTCCTCCATCATCTTTAGGCTGGGAGTGGGCAAGACCTTCCAGGAAACATAGCCAGGACAGCTGATATCCAAACGGACCAGAGGGGATATTCCATACCAGAGGATGTCTGCTCAGCAGTGAAAGCAAAGAGCAACTGCTATAGGTATTGAGGCCCCACTTCCCAGGAAGTGGCTGAACATTGCCTGCTGATGGAAGCCTTTTGATTTCCTTTGCTTCAGTGCACAGCCTTTGCTTTTGCTTTAATTATCAGCCTTCCTCTTGACCCACAAGGTTTTTCCATCTTATTTTCTCCCCCTCCCCATCAAGATAAGGAGAGGAGTAACACAGCAGCTTGGTGGGCACCAGGCATCCAGCCACTGTCATCTCACCACAGTGGCTTCACCCATTGCAGCCCACACCAGAAACCCCACCAAAATCCATACCATAGATTTGTGCCACGTGGCCACCACCCTTCACACGGACTCTGATGTCGACACCAGCAAAGCGCTCCTTCCCCAGGAGGAGGACAGGTTCAAGCAGCTGGGAGATAAAACACAAAGAAAATCCATTTGTAATGAGGATCAGAGCTTGTAGCAGCTCTACCAAATAAATGGGATGTTACTGAGTCTTCCCAAAAATGGAGCCTTGATTTTAAAAGCACACACCCAGGTCAAGTCCAGGTCTTGCAGAGTTCACTGACACCTACCAGTGCTGTCACAGGACAAATTTACTGAAGTCTTTGGTTTAGTGGAGTTTCAAATATCCTAACAGCAAAGCACAGGTACATGGGAATTAAGAGCAACAGTTTAGCTAGAATGCCATAACTACATGCAAAAAGTAAGTCAAGTTCATTAAAACTGAAGCCCTTAAGTCATTTGTAGGTAGTTTTCTTCACTGTTTATTATACTTCATAGTTATCTAGACAGTTAGATTCTCTCAGCATTATTCAGCAGCTATTGTATAAAGTTCAAAAAATCTTTTAAAAGGAGGGCTTTAAGTCACCCATTTCAGTTTAGAAAGTGGATAGGAAGTGTAGAAAATACTTCACATTAAATGAAACCTGTTAAGCAAAACTCCTCATCACAGAAGTGCAGTTTACTGAATTTTCATAACAGCATCTGTATTTTAGGTAACCAGTTAACAACCAAAAACTTGGTACTTTCAGTAGGACAAGTGACCTGTCCCCATTGTGAAACAATTAAGGTAGAGAGGGGAAGCAGGGCAGAGGCTGGGTGGATGCTTACTTTATACTGCAGAGTCCTGGGCTCAATCATTTCCAGAGGTCTTCCATTAACTTTAATGAGGCCATTCCCTCTCTTGCAGTGGGCAACAGCCGTTGCAGTTTTCTAAAAAGCCAAATGTTATTAACACAGCGTTATATTTTTGCACAAGAAACACAAGGAACTTCCATTTCATTTTATCAATCGAGCAGCCTTAGTCTCATGCCCCAGACTAACACTATGAACTAACAAAACAGTACCTCCTCTGACACCTCCAGATATACTGACAGTATTAAAGCAGAATCTGAATAAAAGTTTCAGTGTTTGACTTATAGTTACGAGATTTAGTTGTATACAAAGACTCCTCCGTTCTTCAATACCGTATTTTTGTGTCTCATTTTCTCACGAGAGACTGGTACCGTGAATCATTTGAGTCGCTGCACTCCAGCACGGCCAACTCGACCTTCCCGCCACCGCCTCACAACGCGGCCCTCGGATCCAGCAGTGGCCAAGCCAGGCCGCTGGGGATGGGGCGACAGCGGCGGCCTCTCCCGAACTCTCCGCCGAGCGGCCACCCAGAGCCGCTCCCGAGGGCAGCAAACCCTTCCCCAGCAGCGCCCCAGGGACGCGGCGCGGGACACGTGGGCGGCCCACGGGCACTCGCCGCGCCGGCCCTGCCACGCTCGAGCGCGGCCGCACGGCCCCGGCGAGGAGCTGCGG